>JAKCPI010009386.1:0-77920 GCA_023213315.1 Euborellia annulipes | reverse complement strand
CAGGAGTAAAATAATATTCTCTCTGAGGGTTTGAAATAAATTTAAACTGATTAAGACGAGGGAATTTCTGAATAGCTAGAGCCATAGAGGATGTTGATGCTAATGCAAAGCTAAATAGCATGATTTTAAAAATGAGTTGCCTGTTTTGTCCAAAATAAACAAAATTAGAGCCAAATGATATTCAGATTTTGTTGCCGGGGTATTTGAAGCATTTCCTGGCTATTTTGGTAGCGCTGATTCCAAAAATGCCATCACCTCTACTTTTAGAGCTAAATTATAGAGATTTCCGAGTTCATTATAAACAATAATTGTTTTTGCAGATCTCACACAGACAACATGGAACAAATGCAATCGCCGGACTCGTTACACGACTTCATCAAGAAATTATTCCAGGCCAATTTCATCCGATTTCTCTCTTCTGGCGTCTCTCCAAATTCCCAAGCATTTATTGATTTCCAAAGAAGAAATGTCCAGAGTCTTCCGAGTCCTCTTGTTGACGAACACATGAATGCTTTGTTGTTGCATTTTAGTGAACAAAAAGAGACAGATTTGATGTTAAAAACAATTTATCTGATGCTCTCTGAGAGGACAAAGAAATTATGCCTCTATCCAATAGCTTATGTTCCTGATTTTCATGATCGAATTGAAGAATGTTTTATTAATCAAGTCATAGGATTATTACAAATCAAACAACCAAATTTAATACATTTGGATTTGTATTATTGGTATTTAAAATATTCTGAAGAAATTTTAAAAAGTGTTCCTACTTTGAAAAGATTAACGATCAAATCGCCAAGAATCTTCAATCATTATTTGAAAATCATTTTAAAATTTTCTCCCGAATTAGTCGAATTAGAATGGATAGTAAAAGATTTAAATTTCTTTCATTTCAAAATTGATTCCTGGCCAATACACGAATCACTTTGTGTTTTTGCAATTCATAGTAGTAATTCCATATCTTTCACAATAAACCCAACAACAGCGAATCAAATGTTTGCAAAATTGCCAAATTTGCAATTATTTTATACGAATAATAAATTAATAAATTCCCTTTTTTCTAGATAAATCGAAATTCCATCAAATTTTAATTTTTCCTTTAACATCTTTACAATCCGTTCTGAAACTGACTCAATTTATTTGTTTGAACCTCTGAACAATTCACTTTTACAATTTCTTCCAAATTTCCGACCGTCATCTCAAACACCTTTCGTTAAAATTTTGCTGGGACAGATCGTTAAGGTTATGGATGGATATGGAGAAAATATACACCAGCGATTGTTTTATCATTCAAACACGTGTGTAATTTGATGCAATGCACTCAAGTTGGATTCCGAAATATTTTCAAAATAAATTATTTCAATTGCTGGTGGATATTTTCTCCATATCCATAACCTTAACCTTTCTTTAGATTTGGCCAAATTTGGAATCTTTGGACTTGGTCGATTGGAAAAGTGTATTTTAGAACTACCAGCCAGATATGTCCAATTCCATTTAGAATATCTCCATCTTTTGCAATCCAAGGTTTTCACTTGAAGCTGCACTAATGCACTAATGGTTCAATGGTCGTCCTTAATAATGATAGTTCATTATTTGCTCTATATATCTCGTTGATTACACTTTACGAAAAAAATGGACCTCTTGTTCTTTTAGAAGTATAAATAAAGATATCAGATTCAAAAAATATTTTTTTTAAATAATATATAATAAAGTTAGTGCCCGTGACCCGATGCTCAGAGAGGATACATTATCCCCTCGTGGATAGGGTTCGCTTTTTAATTCAATTGAAGTCCATTTTTTTCGACCAGTGAGTGTACTTGTGTTTTTTCTTTGTTGACGTTTTTGTTCATAATTTCGTTAATAATTAGCAGATTTTTATGAATGAATGATTTTTAGAAAGCCAAAGACCTATAGAATATCATAAATATATGTTTTTTGCATTCAGGGATATCTAAAATTGTATTAGAGGTGACCAAAGCAAAAAAATCTTGAAAATTTCGATTTTCCTAAACTGTAAGCCGTTTCCGGCACGTCTAAATGACCTCCGATTGGACTGAAACTTAAAATATATATGTATTCTAAATATCTGCATATTTTTACGGGGTGTCGCGTTAAAAATCATTTGAACATTCTAAATAAAAGCCGTTTTAGAGCACATTTTCTATTAAAATGTATTTTTATTGGAAGTTGACTGGAAAAAAGAAATATTTTATATGCTTTTGTGATATTTATTTTAATAATAGTATTAAATATATTGTATATTTTTTTTTAATTTTAATAAATATATATGTTAACTTGTAACTTTACGCTTTTTATTTATACGGGAGAAAAACCATACACTTACAATTTTATTCATTCAGGAGAAAAGCCTTTCATATTTACTGGCGCTGCCGTTAAGAGGCGCTGTAAGCAGCCGTTCTAAACCGATAGTTCTCTTGTTTTTAAACACTCCATTTTTTCTAAATCTTTGTAAATTATAATTATACTTTTTTAATTAAGTTAATTACCATTTTTAAATTTAAAAAATATTTATTGGATATTGAATTTAAAAAAAATGTTCATTTTCATTTATTTTAGTAGCGAATGCCTCGTCTCTTTATCTCTTCCATGACTTTGGCTCGCTGTAATTATTTCTCTCTCATCACATCGGCTTATTTATATATTTTATTCTCAACTATTTTCATTATTTAAGGTCAGTAATGCATTTAAATATTTATTTAAATGGTTCAAGATTATTATTTTCAATTAAATCATTAAATGAAACAAGTCAAATATTATAAATTCATGATTCAACAGGATAACCTTTGTCTGTCTGTCTGTCAAATTTTATTCTCATTTTTTTTAAATATTTCATCTCTTTTATTCATTTAATATTCATTTTAAATTTAATTTCGAGATGTAAATTATATAAATTAAATAGATTATTTATTTTATTAAATCATTGACTCTTCGTTTTAAATTTGACATTTAAATTTTTTCATTAAGCACAGAAACAAATGATTTAATCACATTTATTTATTTTTCGATCCATTATTATCCATTTTTATAAATAATTAAAGTGTCATTTAATCTCAATATGTCAGATTCATTGGATCTTTACTTTCCTTCACTATTTTCAAATGAATTTTAATCACTCAATATTTTAAGTCATTTTTCAAATGCAAATCTTTATTAAATGCTCATTTTATTTTTAATTTTAGGTGTGATTTACACTAAATGACTTGATGCCAGCTGCTTTGCTTCGAGCTTTGATCCATCAAATTAATTCATTTTATTTTTCTGACGTCTCACTTATGAAAAGAAATAGAAATGGAATTATATTCGTTTTCAAAAATAGATGATAGAAGAGACTTAAGCTTTCAAAGAAATTAAATTCTAAGGTAAGCGTTGAAATTTATGTTTTACTAATTTTAAATATATTTTCTCTTGTATATATTTATTTTTTTATTTTCAGAATTTCGTCCAAGATACATCTATTTATTATTCCAGACAATCTCCTTGTCATCTCGCATTCCTATTTGGTGAGTTTATTATTTTGCATCGTGTTATTTTTCCTATTTGTCTTAAATAAATAGCAAGAAAGTCCAAAAGTTAAAGGGAGGGAGGAAAAAATTTAATCACTCATTATTTTAAGGCATTTTATATTTTTTTCAAATGCAAATCTTTATTAAATATTGTTTTTATTTTTAATTTTAGATGTGATTTGGACCAAAGAACTTGTCGATTGCTACTTTTCTTCGAGCTTTGAATCCATCAATTATATATATATATATATTTTACTCTGATGGGAGGTCATCAAAAGGAAAGGCTCTAGCTAATATTCTACCCACTTTAACAACTGAAGCAGGCAGTGAACATTTAAACAAACTTCGTCTTGATGATGGATGACGTTTAGTTCCAGCTGACTAGGTGAAAATAAAATAATCCGGGCAGAGAATTTATTTTTTTTTTCTCATCTGATTATAATTCGGTGTTTGTGTTTATAAATTGAATGCTCCAAGTAGATGGGAAGGCAACATCGTGGAAAGTCAGAATAGTTGAGGAGGAGGATTAAATTTAAATAAGCTAAGGAAATGTAAAAAAAAAGATAATTTATTTAATTTTCAAATCAATTTTGCTTCCGGAGAACGATGACGATGATGTCTGGTCCTAAAGGCAATTTTATTTAAATATCAATCAAGCAAAACCAAGCGATGAATTATTCTTATCTAAAGCTTTTAAAGGCCAGTCAGGCTGGAATAGTTTTTACTAATAATATAATATTTAACTTTGTTTTCTCTGACCGCTGCCAATCTCTAGTAGCAGGCATTAACTCGTCTGAGAAATATATATATACAGTAGGTTGCAAATAAATAAGGATATTAGGTTAAATAAAAATTCACTTCAAAAAATATGACTTATTTAATATCAAAATTAGATAGATATACATACAGTAGTTTAAATCAATAAAAAAGATAAGAAATGATTGAGAATAGAAATGACAAATAATCAAAATGTCTGTTCCAGGATCTCCTGATAAGGAATTGGGCGAATTCACGAAGGATGGAGAATTGATACGGAAATGCAGCTACGTGAAAGAGGTAAATGAACGTTTTCAATTTTCACTTTAATTTAATCCCGTCTTTGACTCGAGTCCCAGTGAATTTTAAGGATATTCTTAAAAAATAAACATTTTCTCATTACTATTAATAATAAATAATATTTTTTCAAATTAATTTTTGAAGTTCTATCATTAGAGTTTGCAAATAATCTTTTTTTAAGGAAAAAACTCGGAAAATAACTTGTTTAGTTGCGAATTCTTAAGTTAATTATTTCGTTAGTTGAGAGGAAAATATAATTAGAGCATATAATTTATAATTAATTATTAATAGATGATTCGGAATACGAACTAAAAAAGTGCATTTTTAAATATATTCCTTTTTTCAGGCTAAAAAGGGTCAACTCGGCGGCTGGTAATGAAGACCAAGAGATTATTTGCTGGAAGAATCATATGGAGTTGATTATCAAAAGAAACAGGCCGATAAGGCAAGAATATCTCCACTTAGAGATCGTCTTTTTCTGTCTTTGTAAGTGTTTAATTTTCAATCTACGTAAAAACTCCCCGCTGCAATTGATATAAGAAATGTTCATTTAATTCAGGGTGGGTGGCTCTATGAACCCAGGAATTTATTTTACTTATTTTACCCTTCCCCGGGCACACTCTTAATTTTTACCTTTCTTTGCACCTGGGGCTTTTTCAAGAGAATTATTTATAAATAAATCATTTGTCAATTAGAATATGTTTAATTAAATCATGGACTCGCAATTTAAAAATTATAGTTGGAGCAATTTTTGAAAATTTTTTTAGATAAAATAATTAACTTTCTTGAGAAGATCCCATTCCATTAAATTTAAAAAAATATATTTATATTATAATGGATTATTAATCACAAGTTGAGCTAATGATGAATAATTGCAATTTCTTCTCAGTGGCGTAGCGACAGGGGAGCGGCGGCTCCAGGGCGGGGGCGTCGGGCACATACATAGGCGCCGGAACTGGGGGGGGCAAGGGTACATTGCCCCCCCTGGCATCCTACAGGGGGGGCAGAGGGGGGCAAAATTTCTTCTTTTATTTCATTTATTATTAAAAATGATATATTTTTACTTTTGAAAAATAAAATCTTCTAAATTAAAAGAGTAAGAAATTCATTTTTTTCCAAATTTTTTCCAAAAATTTTTGAAAAATCACTAGCAAATTTTTTAAAATTTTAATTTTATTAAAATTGTGATTTTATTTAAAATTTTTAAAGTTTTATAGTAGATTTGTTTTTGTTTTATACTATTTAAACATATTAAATTATTTTAATTTTCTAAAAAAATTTTTTTGCCCCCCCCTGATTCAAATTCGTTCCGGCGCCCCTGGGCACATATAAGAATAAATAATACTTTTTATTTAATTTTGTAGAACAAAAAATTATTTGGATCCTTTAATCAATTAATTTTTGCTCTGTTGTTTTTTGATAGAAATCTATGCATTTTTTTTATTTAAAATGACAAACGTTAGAATTCACGGCCAAAAATAAAAAAATATATTATCCCGTTTTATTCAAATTTAATTTTAAAAGTAGACAAAATAAAATAAAAATATTGTTTTGTTGACTAAATATAATTTTTTTTTACTTATAATATTGGCCTAATAAATTAGAAAAAGCATTGAATTATTTAGTAGATATTGTGGTTAAATTTTGGTATTATACACAGATTACCATGGCGAACATAAACATTTGCACCCTAACAGGTTTGAAAGACGCCTACTAGTTAGGCAGCCCAATTGACTCACCACTACATATGCAGTGTCTGTGTGAATTGACCTGAGGTAAGAGTTTTGAGGGTCTTTTATGAAGAGGCCATAAACTATCCTTTTGGACAATAAATAAATTTTAAGTAAAAATTTGCGAATTTCTCTCTTTATCTCGCAAACCAGATCGATAAAATTTAGTAAATAATTCTTACCCTAAAATTGTACATCTGTTTCAAATTTTGGAGTAAATACCTAGAAAACTTCAATCGGAAGTAGTTAGTCGCCTGCTGAGAATCCTGAATGGTGAAAGTCCGAAATTGAACAATTCGAGAAAAGTGATTTGAAAGTTTTATGCATATAACTAGCTGGGCAACAAATGAATAGGCCAGAATCAATAGCAAAGAATGGAAATATATTTTCGCCCATTTGGAAGACGTTTTATCAACGTTTCGTAGTTGACAAATTGAATTTTCGGACTTTTGCCACCATGATTATTAACAGGCGGTATTTTTATGCTAGACTCAAAAATAAAAATGTTTTATTTTCGGACTGTGGGATTTCTAAAATTTACTTCAGAAAAAAGTTCAAGAAAATTTTTAGAGCATTTCTTTCTCACTTTCTTTACTTAAAATATTTTTAAAACACTTATAATCTTAGGTGTAATGTACTTACTAATTCTGGTTTAAGTATTTATTCCAAAATTTGAAACAGATCCGAGATATTATTATAAAGGTCTATAGATATCGGAAAAATTTTATTAAAAATTGGGATATAGGTTTCGTTCAAATTGTGAAATAAGTTAATTTTTTTCCAAATATCATGATGAAATTAATAAAAAAGTTGAAATTCTATTAATTTGAGATCAAATTCATTTGATATGAAAAGGGCTACGCTATATATTGTTCAAAAGGGATGGTTTATGGCCCATTCATAAAAGACCCTCAAAACTCTTACCTCAGGTAAATTCACACAGACAGTGCATATGTAGTGGTGAGTCAATTGGGCTGCCTAACTAGTAGGCGTCTTTCAAACCTGTTAAGGGGCCCTTACACGATCAATCATACTGTCAGTATTTGAGCAAATTGGCGTTTTGATTGAACGTGTATGGGCAAGACTGAAGGACTGAAGGCCGTGACTGACGAATTTCTAGATATTTTGAAGTCCGAGCTTCAGTCAAGGAACATGGAACAGGACCAAAGAAAAAAGTGGAGGGGGTATTGTCCAGCTCAGTCTGCATTGAGAGTGTATGGGAGACGCCACTCAAATAAATATTATTTTGAATTAAGAAAAACAATAAAATTTAAATTTTTCCTAATTTTTTAAACATATTGTTTATCGAGTACTATGATTTAAATATTCAGATAGGTTTTTCATGCCTTTCAAGGCTTAATATGTAGGCAAAGAATTCTAAAAAATATATTTTATTTTTTTATTAATTCCCAAGTTCAATTAAAAAAAAATTTTAACAGGATTGGATGTCTTTAAAACCTACGATTAATTACTATTTAATAAAGTTTTTTAGATTAAATGCTGAGTTGGGTTTTATACACGATTTTGCAGTTTTATACAAAAATTGCGGATAAAACTTGTATAAAACGTATAAAATGTATAAAACTTGGATGCGCATGCGCAAACCCGACGAGAAAGGAAGTTCAAATAAAATTTCATTTTTCAATTATTAACATTTTGATTATATTATTCACTAAATAAAAAGCAAACAACATCGTCAATACTTTAGAACATTATAAAATATGAAAAGCTTTTAAGCTGTTTTTTCAGGGGGAGGGGGGTTGGTTTTTTACAGTTATATCTTTTATACATCGCACATAGGAGTATTTGAAGTAAAAACCCGATCAAAATAGAAAAACTCAAAATGGATGCTTCTTTATCTACTATAACCGGTTTATTGGAATCAAGGACGGATCCAGAGGTGTTTCTCGGGAGGGGGGGGGGGGTAACCTGGTGTGACTGGTCGCACAAGACAATTTTTTCTTAATTTCGGAAAATTTAAAGGCGCATTCTGGCCAATTATTTATTATTTTCCTTATATAAGAATATAAATACGCGTACAAATAAAATTTTACATTAAAAATAAAATTTTTTTCGAAAAAAAAGTATTTTTTTTTCAAATCTCGTGGAGGGGGGTTATTACCCCCTTTACACCCCCCCAACCCTTCCGGTTCGGCTACCCGGTCATAACATCACTCGGAACCCAGTCATTGTGTCAACTGCTTGTCTTGGTTCTAGGCGCTCTCATTTTCGTTAGTCAGTTTTTTGTGCAAAATGTCTTCATGTGGTGGTCAACAGAAAAAAAACGACTTGAATGTGGAAATTGAAGGTATGCTCTCTATATTACAGTATATTTGATTCAGTTTAAACGTAATTATCACTGTTTTTTATAAATATCAAAAACCGCTTTTTTGTACGTTTTTTTTAAGAAAATATAAGACAAATTAGTGTTTTTGTTTATGTGTCGCGGCTTGTCGCCTCAAACTTTTTATCTGGGCATAAAGTTTAGTCCTTTAGGATGTAGAAACAAGAAAAATATATCCCCCCATCTCACCCTATATTTTCTTATAGTATTTTTACGTGAACGAGGGACTCCGTTCTTCGGGAGGGCATGAAGTTAGTTGAATGAGTCTTTCTTCCATCAAATTCATTTTTTCTTCTATTTTTTTTCCTTTGAACTCTTTCAAAATATCATAGAACTCTATTCTGGTAATTTTTTAACTCTTCCCAAAGGATCTATAACAAAAGAAAACTAAAATTATACTAAATCGATTTAATGAATTTCTGTTCCCTCGTTCACTTTAAAGTCTAATAAAAAAATATGGGGTGAGTCGGGGTGAAATGTTTTTCTTGTTTCTACATCCTAAAAGACTAAACTTTATGCCCATATAAAAAGTTTGAGGCGACAAGCCGCGACACATAAACAAAAACACTAATTTGTCTGAAATTTTCTTTAAAAAAATGTTCAAAAAAAGCGACTTTTGATATTTATAAAAAACAGTGATAATTACGTTTAAACTGAATCAAATATACTGTAATATAGAGAGCTTACCTTCAATTTCCACATTCAAGTCGTTTTTTTTCTGTTGACCGCCGCATGAAGACATTTTGCACAAAAAACTGAGTAACGAAAATGAGAGCGCCTAAAACCAAGGCAAGCAGTTAAAACAATGACTGACTTCCGACTGACATTGTGACCAGATAGCCGAACCAGAAGGGTCGGAGGGGCTGGATTCCAATAAGCCGGTTATAGTAGATGAAGAAACATCCATTTTGGGTAGCATTAGGTAAACTTTGAGTTTTTCTATTTTGATCGGGTTTTTACGTCAAATACCCCTATGTGCATCGGCCGTTTTATCCGCAATAGTTTTATACATGTATAAAACCGTGTATTATACTCGGCGGGATAAAACCTGCCAACTCTGATTAAATGTTTATAAACGAAGTAAAAAAATCTGAATTTTTTCAATTTTCGATTTGTGAGTTCACAAAAGCACGTTTATATTTTAGAATATATATATATATATATATATATATATCAACTACAGCATTAGGAGCTGAAATTTCTATAATTAAATTTGCTCAACAAAATTTTTTTATTTATTTAGACAATTTTTTTTTTTTTTTTTTGTATGCTAATGACAAAATTAAGAAAATACTCAATTTATTTTTGTTTTTTTTTATTGTTACTTATTGGCAGGGGACTAAATTAGTTTAGTTAAAAAGAAAAATTAGTGGATTCACACAGTCGAATGTATTAAAAAAAACTTGATTCTGACTGGCAGTCTGACTGATACGTGTTTTTTTTGTCGTTGACAAGATATTGCGAGGAAAATAAACTCAAATAAAAGTGGACTCTCTCAACTGTTCACAGGCCAGAGCTAGGCAGACTGAGCATTTGACTGTCAGTCTGATTGATAGGTGTAGGGTTAACGTTGATTGAAGAAAATACTGTCAGTCGAGCCGAATCAGTCATACTGTCAGTCTGATTGATCGTGTAAGGGCCCCTTTAGGGTGCAAATGTTTATGTTCGCCATGCTATATGCTGAGCCTTCAGATGAAGGGGGGCGCCAGCAGGCGCCCAAATCCTTGCTACGCCACTCACTGTCTTCTCTCTATTAATTGTATTTATTAATAAGGGATTTGGGAATCAGGAATTTATTTTCTTATTATAAATGGCTTTAGCTATTTAAAAATTAACATCACTTTTATTACAGTAGTTGTTTGTAGCTGGGAATCGTAGTTGAGGGACGATAAGGAGAATAAAAACCAGCAACGTTTTCTCTCTCAGGACTCCAAGCCGAAATATTTGCAAATCAATTGGAGTCCTGAGAGAGAAAACGTTGCTGGTTTTTATTCTCCTTATCGTCCCATCACTTAATTAGGCTAGATAATTCGTTCCAAGCTCTATTTAACAATAATTATAATTTGCAGATGTTCGCATCTTGGATGGACGGACTCAAGACTGCTCGGTGGTCGGTGGCCTGCCTGGCCTTCGTGCTTCACGAGAGAGAAGACTGCAAAAAGCTTTGTGAGTATTAAAAAATATGCATAAATACTTTAATTTCTATATATAATAATATAAATTATATCTATATTAATACAATTTAGTATATAATTTTATATTATAAAAAAAAAAACAAGAGCAAATTCGGGCCCGGGCTCTTTAAGCTCTAAATCTAAAAATAATCATTTTCTTAATCTACTCTGCGTCCGAACAGATTATCAAGTTTTTGTTTTGTGTTCTAGCTGTGAAAACAAAATTAACGAGGAAAGCTGACTTGGAATCTAGAATTGACAATTTTGCAATAAACGCTTATAAAAACTCGCATCTCAGATGCCCCAAAATACTTATTTTTTAATCTAAAATGCTTGAAAATCAAGCTAAGTTTGATAATATGTTTCACGTCTCAAGATAGCTAAAACGCAGATTTCAAAAAATTGTCCCCCCCCCCCCCCCACCGGAAGTCGTCTGTCCTTTTGGCCTCAATTAATTATATAATTTGGCCTCAATTAATTATATAATTTGGCCTCAATTAATTATATAATTTTCTTAATTTTGATAATACTATTTCGATTTTAAATTAAAAATATAGGATAGAATATAAAAGATGTAATTCCCCCTCGGGGTCCCCCCCCCCCGATCCAGCAAAGTCAATCAAAGAGGGACGAGGGACGAGTTTTCCCACCAGCACTTGGGCCCTAATCAAAGTTTTTATTTAATTTATTTTAATCATTTGCATAGCCCACGGGGCGTGGTGTAGAGGTTAGCGTGCTAACCTCATATACCAAACGTCGCGGGTTCGGATCCCAGGCAGTCCGATGATTTTATTTAAGCCATCTGGATACCAGATGGCTTAAATAAAAATGCCTGGACCCTAATATATATAAATTCATAAATAACGGTTATCGTAAATATCTTATATGGCCTGAGCTGCCGAAAAGACAGTGTGAATGTGTGTGTGAGTGTGAGTGTGAATGAGAAAAAAGTGTGAATGTTTTTTTTTAAAAAAAAAAAAATCATTTGCATGTGTTACATTCATTGTCTTAAAAATAAAATAAATCTTTTTTGTTTTTTTCCAGAAGTGCATCCATCCAATTTCCCTTTTGCTCTTCTCCGAGCCGAATTCATCGCTTCGGGCTTGCAGCTGCCATTCGGTGAGTCATTTAAATTATTTACTTCTCTCCAGTTCTTTTATTTTCGAAATTAATTCAATTATTAATTTGTATTTAATTAGAATTTTTTTCTAAATATTTTTCGAGATCTATATATTTGAATAAGATAATAGTATTCAAAATACCCCGATTCGGACTTAACAAGTCACAGTCTCGTTAATCACAATTTTTTTTTTTCGTCTTTTGAAAAAGGAAAAATATAATTTTTAATTAAAAATTAAATATTATTTTGCATATAATTTATTCTTAAGATGTTTAATAAAACTTTAAATTTCATTAGGGGTAAAAGGATCTTGATAATATTGTTAAAAAGTTTTGAGAAAATTAAATTTTTATTTTTTCAAAGTGATTTAAGCTAGATAAGTAAAAAATAAACATTTTTAGTTGATCGAAGGGATTGCAACTAGAATTAAAAGAATATAAAAAAAAGTTGTTCAGATAATTTATTAATTTTAATATTAATTTGATAAAAAAAAAAAATAGTCTTTGTTTTTAATTCTAGTTGTTAATTTCCTCAAAGATCCCCCCCCCCCCCCCTAAAGCAATTAAATAAAAATATTTTTTATCTCACTTAATCATAACAATTGTCTTGATTGTTTTTTTTCAGGAGATTTCATCACGTGAGTGAGCCTTTAAAAAGAGTTAATTATTTTGAGGCTTGAAGATTAGAATCTGCATCTAATTTCTGAAGGAAAAATAAAAATGCCATGTAAGTGTTTTCATTTTATTATAATAATTACACAAGTCATTAATCTTTTATATTTTAGATAAAAATTAAAATGAAAAATATTATTTCAAAAAAAAGAAAACCAAAACAAATTTGTAAGTAGAATATGAAAAAAAAAAAAATGATTATTCATGTGAATGGATAATCATTTATTATAATTTCTCCCCCGAGGATGTCACCTTGTCGTGGTGGGGGAGCTTAGGGCCTCGGCCTGACCAAGAACATCCAAGTCGCATTGCCTTGGCTAGTCCAAGGGAATTTAAACCAGAATAAATGCTAAAGACTTTATATATTTATTAAAATTTATTAATAAATATATTCTCTTTAGCGCCCCTGGCGCGCAGAGAGCCGGCGGCCTTCTTTGCCTTGCTGCATGTATGGATGCATACACGCAGGGGGCAAGCGGGCGGCCGCCGCCGTCGCCTCTGTCGACTTGAGCTCTCTGCGCATGCGCCAGGGGCCAAGGAGTGGGGACTGGAGGCTATAAAAGTCATTGCGCGCATGGGTTGGTGGTCGGGGATGGAGGTGGACAGCAAACTGATCACATCGTCTCGCCTCATACAAGACTCTATTAGTATATTAATAAATAAACCTATATATTAATTAAAGATTTCATTTATTCTCTATTCCCTATCCCTAGTATATAATATTCCATTCTATTATCCTATTATATTATCTTAATATGAGAATATTAATTAACTAAACCTGATTTAAATATTTTACTATTATTTTAATTATTTCAAATTAATATTTTTTCTATCTAACTATTGAAAGTAATAAATATATTATTAGTATACTATTTAATTAAATATTATTAATAATCTCAAAGTTAGTTTTTTATTAATAGAAGAATATTAATAATTAGAATAAATATTTTTAATTCTCCCTTTAATATGAAACAAACCTTGAGATCCCTAAATAGTCTACTAATAATATATTTTCAAGATTCGTTACCTGTCTTTTTCCATTACCAAAAGATTTCTTCCAATGCTGTCAGCTTGATGTAAGACCTTAAAAAAGAAAAATAGCATTTATTATTATTTTTCTCCTTTGGGAGGCTTTGAGGTTGTTACATCAAATTGTTTTTTTTTTTTTTACATTACAAATTTGTACAAATAATCTTATTAGTAGAAGAGTAAAGAATAATATCCAAAGCATTATAAAAGCATACAAATATTATAGAACAGGGCTTAAAATAAAAAAGAAAAAAAAATACAATGCTTGACAAGCTATATAAAAGTAAATGAAAAAAAAAAAATATTTCTTGACAATCATATTAATTAACAGAATAATTTTTTTTTTCTATTTAATTAAAAGTTGAATTAAATCTCTTCTAAATTAAATATTTAAGATGAATAGGTTTTCTATAATTATTTATGGAGAGGAGATAATGTCATTTCTTTTCAACAAGAGGATTTCTCAAGGTAAGAATTATTTTATTATTAAAATCCTATATTTAAATTAAACACTTAAGAAATAAAATAAAACTATAAAACTTTGAGCTCTGATAAATTCACAGCTTTGTTAGATATATATCTCTATGACTTATTGTTAGTTAAGTCCGAAAAGAATCGAGATGTTTTGAATACTAATATCTAATTCAAATATATAAATTCCGAAAATATTTAATAAATATGAATAAATAATTTTGTTTATAATGATAGTGTCTAAAAAATTTTTCAAAAATTGCTTCTATTATAAATTTTGAATTCCTATGAATTAATTAAAGATTTTCTAATAGATAAATAATTTGTAAATAACTTGAGAAAGCCCCGAGTGGAAAGAAAAGACGGACACAAGAGGGGACCCAGGGATTTGTGAGGGTGTGAACCAAGACATGTATTCCTAAAAAAAATTAAATAAATTCCTAAGCTCATAGAGCCACCCTGAATATTTCTTATTATTATTAGAGCCCTTAAAAAACC
This sequence comes from Euborellia annulipes, assembly GCA_023213315.1. Taxonomy (NCBI): domain Eukaryota; kingdom Metazoa; phylum Arthropoda; class Insecta; order Dermaptera; family Anisolabididae; genus Euborellia; species Euborellia annulipes. The sequence goes on along the minus strand of JAKCPI010009386.1, from coordinate 63,306 downwards.
TTATATTATTTTTTATAACAATGACAGTTTTTAGATTGAAAGTTTAACTACTTACAAAATTAGTTTTCAGAAAAACAAACGCGCCTAAGTGCTGTTTCCTTTTCCATTCGATTTTCTTGGTCTATCAGTCTGTTGCTTTTTGACAATGAAATCCGTATGATCCAGCTATGTTTTTACTCTCCATCTTCATTCCCGGCCACTGCGTTGTGCCTTTTGAGTCTGAAAAAGTAGAAAAAAATCTATTAGATATGATTAAAGACACTTAAATCTTTTGACGTGACAACGTCTTACAAATCATGTTAGAGGGGCTTGCACGAAAAAGTTTATCGGCTTGAATAACTCCTCTGTCTTAAGAGGTATAATTATGGGGAATATACGGTTAGAAAGAATGAGTTTTCAGCTAAAGATTTCACCATTTATTTTTTTCCTATCATTTTATTTTACCGCGCTGCGGTAAATTCTAATTTGAAAGTTTAAACCCCTGTAGATTCCGAACGGCTAATCAGATCTGACTAAATGAGATGTCATTTGGTGCAGAAAGATAACCTCTAATAGAATAAATAAAAAAATCCCGAGTAATTAACGCTAAAATTAGTTTTTTCTCGAAAACCTCATTTTTAAGCATATGTCGCCCTAAATGGATAAAAAAAGCCACACCTGTCATATATTGTTTCAATGAAAATGTTTGAACATGTTTATTAATGGGAACAAAGTACTAGTAAAAAACAAAAAACAATACTTTCTCTTTTAATATTTCAATATAGGCAAGAGAAAAAAATTTTTTTGAAGTCAAGCAAAAGACGTTGTCACGTTAAAAGCCACCGGCTGTGTAGAAGACACAGCCAACACCTATTTTTCATTCTATTTTTTTCTATATATCACTATATATATAATCATATATATAAAAGTTCCTGGATTACCGAGCTGGAGCTCGATGTTATTTTTATATAAAATTGAAAAAAACTAAAAAAGTACATCAGTAAAGTATTAGTACCCGAATTTTCCCAAAGATGAGATAGCGTAATTTCATTTTCGTACCGAAATAGTATATATTTAAAATTTGAAAAAAAAAAAAAAAAAAAAATGGTTAGAGCCGTTATCAAGAACTGATGTGCTTACAGACAAATTTATAATGATACATTACTGGTTTAACTACTTACAAATTAAGAAGTGTTAGAAAAAGACGCGCTGTTTCCTCTTTCATTAGATATTCTTGCACGATCAGCCTGTTGTTGTTTTTTTGAATGGAATCAAATGATGCAGCGAAGTTTTCATTCCCGGTCACTACGTTTGGCCTTTTGAGCCTGAAAAAGTAGAAAAAATCTATTAGATATGATTAGAGACACATAATATTTTAAATGTCTTTTCATTCGATTTTTTTTCTATATAAAAAGTATTTTATTAGTAATTAATATAGAAAATGATTGAATAAGGTTGATTTGCTAACTAATAGATCTTTTTAAATATTTCATAGTCTAATGCTGTAACCGTGATAGAGAAAAATAATTTTAAATAAAGTATTTACTGCATTCTTTTACTATTAAAGTATATTTATTATTAAATTAAAAGAGAATAATTAAATTTTCAGTTTATAAGATATTATCGAAGTATTATATATAGGCCGAAATATATAAGGACCCTGTTATGCATTAGTGTGTCAAGCGGTTAAGCCCGGAATATTGTTTCAAATGCTTTAATTAATAATATTTTTTATGAACTATGTCCTAAAAAAATTTATATTTAATGCTACTTGCACAATTGACAAAAAAAAATTATATATAATCCAATCAAAACAAAAAACTTTAATGTTAATTTTCTCAAAACTCGACAGCTGGCGCTTGACACACTAATGCGTAACAGGGTCCATATAGTAATGATAAGAAAACTTTTGAAAACAGAGATTCTTAAAATGGTGTTAAGAAATTGGATTAAAGTGAAAATTAAAACGTAGATTTTACCGATTTTTTTGCAGCTGCTTTTCTCACGATTTATCCATTCCTTGTGATTACGAATTCCTTATTAGATAGAGATCCTAGAACAAAGAATTAAAACAATTAAAAATCTTTTTATTTCCAATAAAATATTCATTTAACCAAATCACATTGTTCTATATTATATTAAAATGTCACATGGACCCCTGGGGGTCGATATAGACCACTTTGGGAAGCACTGGCTTAAAAGCATTCCATATTCACAACCTCAAATTAAATAAAAGTGGACAGTGCGTGATAATAATAAGATATGATTCTTTCATTCTATACATGTATAGTATAGGTGAGGATAACTTTTTGATGATTAAGTACATATATATATTTTGTAGTATGTTTGTATCGTATAAAAAAATTAAATTTTTTCTCAGTGACTTACCCTCACCATAAAGAGAATCACTTCTCAAATCATATTTTATCATTTACAATCAAGGTCCACATTTATATTATTTGAAACACTGAAGGTGGAATGCCTTTTACAATTTGCTAAATAAATTAACCAATCAATCCGCTGGTTTATTTTCTACTTAATTCAGTTTTTGACTAGTAGGCCTACCATATATAGTTTTTAATTATTTTTTTCATAATAAATCTATATAGGGTAAAGTATACAGTGGTTGGCCCCCTTAAGCATTTTTATCTCTTTTCAACTTAATTTCTTCTAGACCAACAAAGCAATCAGCCTGAAAATTTTTTATAAGAATCCTAAAACTACAGTTATTCTGACGCGATACTGAAAATTGAATATTTTCTAGCCGTTTTTTTTTTTAGAAACACAAAAACCAAAAAAGTTTCAAAAACATAGTTATTGGCCCCCCTGATACAGTTATTGGTTTTTCTTTCTACAGTCATTGGCCCCCCCTCGCCACAAGCACATTTTGATTAGCTAGCATCCTAAAACATTTTAAACATACTTTTAGAAGGGAAATATGATAAAAAAATACCCCGAGATAATAAAAAATCTGGTGTGACTGGTCGCACAGCACTCAACTTTCTCTTAACTTTCATAACCGAAAGTTGTGTTCTGTGCTTGTCATACCAGATTTTTTGTGTTGATATATATTTAATTTCCTCCAATATATTAAAATTCAAGATGTCAAATTTATAAACATGGGAAAATATTTATATTTCGTTAGCAGCATCAAATAATTGATTTTTGAATTTTAATCAAAATCGTTTGAGAAAATAAAACCCCAAACTTCCCAGGGAGCAAGGGCGGATACAAGGGGGGTAAAGGAGGTAATTACCCCCCTGAGACTTGAAAAAAATACTTTTTTTTTCGAAAAAAAAATTTATTTTCAATGTAAAATTTTAAAAATTATTACTTAAAAATTTGTTTTGCATTTATATTCTAGCAAACAAGTACAGAATGCGGCTTTAAATTTCCGAAATTAAGAAAAAATAGAGTGCTGTGCGACCAGTCACACCAGATTACCCCCCGAAAAACACCTAATGATCCGCCATTGCCAGGGAGGTGCCTAACTTGAATATAAACTTTCAACCTCCAAGCTTTTTTATTCTTGAGATATTTTGTTGACAGACAGACAAACACACAGACTGACAGACCATGTTGCGAAAAACACTTTTTGGATTCAGGGGACCTCAAAACGTCCGGGGGCCAACAACTGTAAGGTGTCATTTTTTCTAACCAAAATTTTAATATGTCATTCCCAAGAGACATAAGCAACAGTAAAAACAGTCAACTTTCACTACAGTGTATTTACAGTGATTGGCCCCCGGACCAATCACTATATCTCCAGTGGCGTAACCAGGGGGGCGAGGGGGGCTCGAGCCCCCCCCCGCCCCAGGCGCATCGAGCCCTTGGCGCCCCCCGGAACCGGCATAGGCGCCCTACGGCCTCTAAGATATAGCCCAGCGAATGTGATTTTATCGTATTCTTTTCATCGATTGTCTTAAAAAATTGATAGTTTTCTTTTAAAATTATATTACAACTTGAATTCTACTATTTTAAATGAATTTAATTCGAAAAATAATAAATAAAGTATATCGAGGCTTTATAATTAAAATTTTTTTTTATTTTGCAATATATAAGCCTTAATTTGATGTTTTAAGGCTGTGGAGATTTACTCAGGATTCGTATAAGCCTTAATATTTAATTTTTTGAAATTGAAAACTTTTTTAAGCATGAAGGAATTTAGCTATGAGACTGAAATGTTATATTTAAGTTAAACACCTCCCGAGACCGTGAAAATAAGCTTTTAATCAAAATCGGCCAAAAAGTACTAGTACTTTACTGATGTAGTTTTTCAGTTTTTTTCGATTTTCTCAAAATGAAAGGGCTTTTACCATTCTTCAGGCCCGCCCGAGCCCGCCCGGGATTTTTTCAAACTCGCCCGAGATTTAGTGAATGAATGAACGAATGTCTAGCAATTTTTTAAATAAAATTAAATAAAATTTAATTTGCATGCCCATCCGCCCGAACCCGTTTATTTAGACTTGCTACCCGCCCGTATTCGTCCGTAATTTTTTCATGGCCTCCAAAGCCCGCCCGGCCCGGTCCGCGGACCGGGTAGGTAACAGGCCTAAGGGCCAACCCGTACCCGTTCAGGGCTCTAATCGGGGGCTCGGATCCCAGGCAGTCCGATGATTTTATTTAAGCCATTTGGATACCAAATTTCAAAGTCAAAGTCTTATATGGCCTAAGTTGCCGAAAAGACTGTGTGCATGTGTGTGTAAGTGTGAGTGTGAATGGGAAAAAAGTGTGTGTTAAAAAAAAAAATACGGAGAATGACTTCCCCGAGACTTTCTCGTATGTTCTTTTGGAATTACGTCTGGGTGTGTGTGTAAACACGATTGCTTAAAAACCAAAGCAGCTAGATAGATGAAATTTGGTATATGCTCCTTACACTAAAATTGTAGATTTCTATCAACTTTTGGAGTAAATACGTCACTTGCAAGTAGTACTTTACCTAATAAGTTTTTTCAGAAATTTCGAAATTTTCATTGTTATATTATGATAAAATACTCAATTTTAAAAAGTTTTTATTCTTTGATATTTTTCCGAAAACTGAATAGTTTTTGAAATAATCACAGAAGAAAACGACATTTTTCGTAAAAGCAAATAAAAATCAAAACAAAATCATACAGGTGTCATTAAAAAACATGTAAATAATTCATTTGTTTTACAAATTCGCTGAGGAAATTACAGGATTCAAGAAATTTGCCCGCCGAAGGCGGGCAATTGCTCGCCGAAGGCGAGCAAGGGGGTCCAGGGGCGGAGCCCCCTGGAAAATCGGCGCCCTAGTTGAGCTTCGCCCCCCCCCCGCCCTCAAAGGCTGGTTACGCCGCTGTATATCTCCTTATGATTTGGGTCACAGTTATTGGCCCCAGGCATTTAGGCCTTAAAAATTTCCAAGACGTTATTGTACCCTACCAAAATCTTTAAAAACTTAATAATTAAGTGTTTTATTAATTTTAAAATTAAAATAATCGGTCATTTTGGCTTATTAAGCTTATTATTTGGGCATAGTGTTCTTACCATTTTCTTTATTTTTCTCTTAGAAAGATGACTTCTCAGACAAAGTTTATTTTTTCAGCTAAAAGAGTTTTATAAAACTCAAAATGATGTTGCTATCAGAACAAGCATAAATTCCATGTTATTTACAAGTTTTTTCAAAACTCATTTATCCACTATATTTCTTATTTTATAAGTTTAAAGCCGTAGGGGCCAATCACTGTATGGGGGCCAACCACTGTATACTTTACCCTACATATAAAGGATTTTTTTATTCCTTGTTGCTATACTTACATCCTGTAGGTGTTGGCACTTGGCTTCTATTTGATGAAAACTTAGCTGACTTCGGCTTGAAGCAAAGATGAAGATCTGAAACAAAATAAAAATAATTAATTATATATTCATTTAAACATAACAATATCTAAATATTAAATAAAATTTTGAGATTTATATGTATTTTATTATTCAATCGAAAAAGCTTAGTTTATTTACTTACTGTATAATTATTGATGATTTAATTTCCATTTTTCTATTTTTCCCAGGCTGAAAGTTGGATGCTGTCGAAAGAAGAGACCCTGAAAACAAATTAAAATATTATATTATAAAGGTTATGGAGAAAGAAAAACCAGCGAATGCTTTCCACGTTAAAATAATTTATTCGCAGATATTTAGAAAGTACACGCGCCTGGTGGGTCACTGTGAGAAATTATCTTAAAGCATACAAAAAATTCGATTGTGTCTTATGTATATAGATGCTATTTTTCTCTCAGTGACTTGCTTCATACGATTTTGTCCCCTCCATATATAGAATGGCTTCTCAAGCATTTTATGAGTTTGTTAAACGCTCCACAATCATATAATTTGAAGCACTGAGGATGGTTTGCGTTAGGCTTACCGAAATATCTGCGAATAAATTATTTTAACGTGGAAAGCATTCGCTGGTTTTTTCTTTCTCCATAACCTTAATACTGTTGACCCAGCATACTTCGTTTCGTTTATTATATTATTAAAATGAAAAAAATATTTATTATTTAATAAATTTGGAGAAAAATAAGTCTACGGTATTCTTTTTTATATTTATAATAATTGAAAATCGAAATTGGTAATATAAATAATTGGGGCCGAAAATCTAATGAAACGAGCAAGTTTTTTTTTAGTAGTTTGTACATTTGGTGTCATAGAATTTTTTTTTGACTGGATGACTCGAAATAAAAATTAACGTGAAATAATTAAATAAATTCAAATTCGTTTTTGGCAGTAGCAATCAAATTCTCAATGATTTGGAATATTTTATTACTTATTAAGAGTTATTACTATCTCACTTACTAATAAAAAAATACATAGCTAACATTGAATCAAGCGTTTTTTTTTTAAACTCGTCAAAAATGGGATATTTCTAAAAAAATGATTTTTCTTGAATATCTCACAAACTACTTTTCAAAAAATTGCTTCAATTATAAATTTTGAATGGCCGGCCAAGATGATGGTTTAAATAAACATTTTCTATTTGAAATATAATTTACTTGAGAATGTGAAGTATGCATGGTTGGGAAGATGAAGAGGCAAAAATTCCCACCGAGAAGTGAAACAAGAAGTAAGAATGTACTAGATTTAATTCACTCAGATATACTTGGTCCAATATATCCAGAATCCATAGGAGGTAAGAGAGCATGTTTTAACCTTTACAGATGATTTTAGTAGATATACACAGATTTATTTTCTAGAAAGGAAAAATGAAACGTTAAAATACTTTAAAATTTATAAAACTAATGTGGAAAAATTTCTAGGAAGAAAAATAAAGGTCGTACGTACTGATAATGGAGGAGAATACACAAGCAGAGAGTTTAACGAATACCTAAGGGAGGAAGGGATAACAAGACAACTTACAGCTCCATATAGTCCACAACAAAACGGCGTGGCGGAAAGGCTAAACTATACATTAATGGACATAGTCAGGTGTATGATGGAAGAATCAGGTCTGGAGGGAAAATTTTGGGCTGAAGCGTTAATGACGGCGAATTACATTAGAAATAGAAGATTATCGAAAACAAATGAAGAAAGAATAGGAAGAATAAATGAGCAAGCAGCTAGTTATATTTCAATTTATTAACAAACCAGGGCCGACGTTTCGGTCACGTATGGGACCATCTTCAGGGCTACAAATGATCTATACAAAATGGAATAGAAAGGATGTAAAATCTGACCGGTTATTAAATTATTTTTCCAACCACCCGCTCATTGACAAACAAAATTTGGTTTTTAATTTAATTCATAGAGCAGATAGGTTGTCTGATCAACCATATAAGGCCGAAACGTTTAAAAAAGTGAAACAATTACTTAAAATAAACAATTACCCGTGGCATTTTACTGAGAAGATATTCAATCTATACAATCACAGATTGAAGGCCTACCAGAGAACGCCGACCCTTGCGCCTGATGGACAAAGTGATACCTCCCAGCCTGTTTATAGGAGCTTATTCTACATTGTGGGCCTAAGTGAAAGACTAAAAAAGACTAATTAATAGTCTAGCCCCTGCATTAAAAGTTAGTTTTAAGCCTATTAATACTCTTACTTATATATTTAATAACAAAACACCTACACCCTTTTTAAAAAACAGTAATTTAGTGTACAAAATTGACTGTACAAATTGTAATTTGTGTTATGTGGGTATGACGCGTCAATATCTGCACAAAAGGATTTATCAGCATAAGTACAATATATCGAAAAATGAAGACTATATTGCTTTGTCAGCTCACACACTGGAGACAGGCCATATTTTTTATTTTGATTCTACACAGATTTTGGCCTTTGAGTCTAATAGGTTTAAGCGAGAAATTTTAGAAAATATTTACATTTCTGTTAACAATACAGTAAATTTTAAAAAAAGACTTTAATGCAACAATAAGGCTTTATAGAGGTGTTTTATAATATCATTGTTATTTCCGTTAAGACGAGTTGAATGATTATTTTTATAAAAATAGGAATGTCTATATTAACTCTTTTTAAATATTCCTTTTAATCATATATTAAGATAACAGTATTTATCTATAATTTAAATATATAAATAACCTTCTTTTAAAAGGAAGAGAAATGTAATAAAAATATCACTCACTCTGTCCATGGTATGATAATAATTAAAATTTGAGGCATGATCATGATTAGTTTAAGTATAATTGTGAATGCCCAATATAACTTGGCGAGGATTGTATGTATTTTCGGACATTAACCTGGGTAATTATAAATATAATAACAAAAAAAAAAAAAAAAAAAAAAAAAAAATGATAAAATTTTATGTAAATGATTGTATCTATCTATCTCTTAAATGTTCTTTTTCATCATTTGTAGCCCTGAAGATGGTCCCATACGTGACCGAAACGTCGGCCCTGGTTTGTTAATAAATTGAAATATAACTAGCTGCTTGCTCATTTATTCTTCCTATTCTAATATCAACACTCAGCTATATACCTCCTTCAAATGAAGAAAGATCACCTCTCGAAATGTGGATGGGAAGGAAAATATCGATAAACCATTTTAAAACCTTCGGATGTTTGGCCTGGATGTATAGATGCGGTCAGAAAAGGAAATTAGAGCCAAGAGGAGAGAGATGTATATTCTTAGGGTATGACAATTTTGTAAAAGCATATAGACTCTGGGATATGGAAAATAAAAGAGTAGTAATAGCGAGAAACGTGATATTTGACGAAACGAAATTCCCGGCAAAAGGAAGTGGAAAAATTGACTGGGGTATTGACATGGAGACAACAATGAATGTAGATGAATCGTCTATAGAAGGAGAAGGGAATAATCCAGGAATAGAAGAGAACGCAGGGAATACGAACGAAGGCACAGAAGAAGAAGCTGAGGACGAAATGCTAGAAGAAGAACAAGATAACGAAGAAACGCAAGAGGAAGAAATCTGAGAACACCTGAATATTTAAAGGATTTTGTATGTAACAAAGTAACAAGCGAAGAAGAAAAAATACCGCAAACATTTGAACAAGCACTAAAAGCGAGGGATAAAGACAGGTGGATGGAAGCAATAGAAGATGAATTTGAAAACATGCATCGAAACAAAGTATGGGAAATAATACCAAGAGAAAAATATATAAAAACAATTGGAAGTAAATGGTCGTTTAATATAAAGAGAAATGAAAATGATGAAATTGTCAAATACAAGGCAAGACTGGTAGCCCTGGGAAATAATCAAAGAAAAGGAATTGACGATGATCAGCACATACACCCTAAGAAGCCACCTTACAAAATAGGAATCAGAGATTCAGGGGGGTGTGTGGGTAGGTGTGTGTGGTGGTATCTATGGTGACGGGGTATGTTTATGTTTACATAGTAGTATTGTTGTAAGAAAAATTAACGAATAAATAAACCAATATTGTTTCTGTACGAAGGTATTCATTTATTTCTGTGTATCACGCAAAATAGACCGTAAAGTTTATCAGAGAAAACCCCAAGTGGAAAGGAAAGAAGGGATCCGGGGATTTTAGAGGGTCCAAACAAACGTAATGTATTCCTAAAAAAAATTCCCAAGCTCATAGAGTCACTCTGAATTAAATGAACATTTCTTATTAGATTCGTTCAATTTTTTATAGCAATGGTTTAGATTGAAAGTTTAGCCACTTACAAAGAAAAGAGGCGCCGTTTCGTTCGATATTCTTGCTTTATCAGCCTGTTGTTTTTTGACAATCTTCCAGGGGGAGTTTTCACTCGCCATCTTCATTCTCGGCCTGTGCGTTGTGCCTTTTGAGCCTGAAAAAGTAGAAAAAAACACAATTAGATATGATTAGTATATTCTATTCTTCTTTATTATTATATCTAGAGACCGGATTTTAAGCAAAATGCTTATTGCTCAATTTTATAAGCAACCATTAGATATTTAATTTCTATACGAATTTGGAAAAACTAAGTGCATTGAGATTGCATTTTTTATGCTTTTTTTTGAGTTTTCATGCTTTTTTTCCCTTTCGTGCTTATTTGAACTTATTTTACGAATATTTATAATTTTGTTTTCTTTTTTTTATTAAATAACACACTTTTTTCCCATTCACACACGCATACACCAGGGACGTATATAAGGGGAGGGGGAAGGGGGCCCGCTCCCCCCAAAAAAAAATAAATTTCCAAAAACCCCGCAGTGTGAAAAAATATAGCCCTGTAAAAAAAATTTTTTCCGCAGGGTGAAAAAATTTGGTTCAGCAAAAACAAAATTTTTTGCATGGCGGGGCGGAATAAATTTAGTTTCTTTAAAAAAAAAAAAAATTGTATACGCCATTGGTATGAGTAAAAATTGCTTATGAGATGCTTTTTTTCAACTTTTATGCTTATTTAACAACTTTTTATTCAAGTTTTTATGCTTTTTTAAGCACTTTTTTTCCCTTTTTTTTATGCTTTTTTGTCCGGTCTCTAATTATATCAATAAATTACCAACGCTGGCCTGATCAAGTCACAAGAGACAAAAGATTTAATTAATAATAAAAAAGATTGCTGTGTTAATCGCCACCTCCTTAATTACAACAACTGCAGACATGGAGCAATACATATATCATGTTTGATTGAACACACACACACACAGACAGACCATTTCGCGAAAACCACTTTTTGGATTCAGGGGACCTCAAAACGTGAAGATCCATCAAAATCTCGACATCGAATTTTTGACATGAATCCAATACTTTCTCTCTATATATATATTAACATATAACATATATAGAGGTAAGAGAAAGTAAAAAAGGATAGCGGAGGGCAGCCAAGAAAGAAATCAAATCAGATTAAAATAAAATCAATCTTTATCAGACTTTTTTTTTATTTGATTGTCGACGTTTCGGACGCGAGTCGGGCTCTTCCTCGGATCAAGGAAAAAATACAGATGAACATGTTAGGTATCTGAACGAGAACTGAAATTGTGCTCGTAAGAGATCTAACAAGACAATTTCAACTGAATGTGTCAAACGATGGCATTGCTTCAAGCCTCGTGCAATCAAAACATTTGAACATTCACAGGGAATCGAGAGGGTTTTATTTGTGGCTGAATGCCCTTCCATAAATATATATCGCCTGCTGAGAATGCTGAGTGGCAAAAGTCGGAAAATTCTATTTTTCGTCTTCTCTTTTGAGTGCCAAAATATACAATATTTCCTTTCTTTGCTATTCATTTGTTGCCCGGCCATTTATAAACCTTTTCTTTAATTGTCGAATTTCAGACTCTCGCCCCTCAGCAGGCGATATATATACCGTACATGTATGTGCCCGTCGACATGAGAAGGCACCAAATCTTCACTGGGCTAAACTTTCACGAGAGCCGATTTAGTAAAAAAATTAAAGAAATACGTTGAATATATTGCTCTATTTCTTTTGCCATTGTCAATTTGAGGTAAGGTAGTTGAAGAAGGCGAACAGATTTTTATTTTTCAGAATATTTATTTAATCTAATGGCGATCGATTTCGTCACGTGGACATCGTCAGGCCAGAAATTTACAATTATTACAATTATTACAATTTAAACAAATTTGCACAAATATCAACTCGGTACAATCAATCAAATATATATATATATATATATATGAGAATATACATTATTTTTTGAGATTGTGATGACATGAGGTGATTTATTAGAAATTGATTCATAGGAAAATTATAGATATTTAGTTGAAGGAGTAAAGGTCAATTCAGTCCGAATTATTTGAGAATGAAATTTCAATATATTATTTTTAAAATAATTATATTTATTCTCCAAACGTTATTGTAAAAAACCTCAGACCTCCAGGGATCCAGGGGGGGGCAAAAAAATTTTTTTTAGAAAATTAAAATAATTTAATATGTTCAAATAGTATAAAACAAAAACAAATCTACTATAAAACTTTAAAAATTTTAAATAAAATCACAATTTTAATAAAATTAAAATTAAAAAAAATTTGTTAGTGATTTTATCAAAGATTTTTGGAAAAAATTTGGAAAAAAATGAATTTCATACTCGTTTTATTTGTTTTAATTTAAAAAATTTTATTTTTCAAAAGTAAAAATGTATCATTTTTAAAAATAAATGAAATAAAAGAAGAAATTTTGCCCCCCCCCAGAGGATGCCAGGGGGGGGCAATGTACCCCTTGCCCCCAAAAAATAATGAATATTCTCATATATTAATATATAGAACAATGGCAGGGGCCGAGGGTGGGGTCGACCCAGTTCAAGAACTCATTTGGGTTCAGGGCGGTTAAGATATATAACTATTTTGCTCTGACCTTTCGCGGGTCGAGGGGCTTGAGGGAGTTTCGGTGGCGATTGGGGTCGGAGGGAGTCGGCGGAGTCGGAGGGATATTTGCCTGATGATGGCCTGTGAGGCGGCGTCTCCGGGATCTGGTGTGCCGTGCGTGTGTGTGTTTGTTTCTGGGTTGTGTGTGAGTGCTCGGAGGCTTTTTTTGGGCGGGGTGTGTGTTTGTGTGCTGATGTTGATGAGTGGTAGTGTCCCCACACTCGAGACATATGTGCTCAGTGGGACTTGGTCGTTAAAAATTGAAATATTATTGTTATTGTATTGTTGTTGTATGTATATATATATATATATATGAATCAATAATGATTGATGTTAATTATATAACCATTTTTAAGAATAACTTAATAATAAATTATTTATCTTTATTTGTTTTTTGATAAATTAAGAATGTTAATTAATATGTATTTGATTGATTGTACCAGAGATATTTGTGCAAATTTGTTTAAATTATAATAATTGTAAAATTGTAAATTGCTGGCCTGACGATGTCCACGTGACGAAATCGATCGCCATTAGATTAAATAAATATTCTGAAAAATAAAAATCTGTTCGCCTTCTTCTACTACCTTACCTCAAAGTTAAAGAAAATCTATTTTTTTTTTTAATATTGATTCCGATTCTCTTGTTCTTAATCTTAAACTCGTTTGATGAAATATTCGATTCATCAGAATCAATGTATTTTATATAAAAAAATTGAAAAAAAAAAACAAGACAAAGGTGAGAAAAGGGACCAAACAAACTCTAAACTCTTTTTCTAACAGCTTTTTCATAATCAAAATTTTAAAAATTCATATCTTCCAAACAAAAAATAATAAAAAAAAAAATACTAAAAATTCCGGCTTGCTCAGGAGGCTCAATTTTGACCCCGAAGAAGATTTGTTTGTACCTTTTCATGTGGACGGTCACAAATGGTAAGAAAATAAATAAACTCACCAGATGGGCATAACAAGAATTGCAGATTGACTTCCTCTTCGCTTCGCGCCAAGTTGACGTGTCGTGGGCATTGGAAAGATCCTTCAGACGACATTCCTCTCCAACTGGTCGATCCGTGGTGACCTGCGTGGTTTTTGGCCCTCAACTTTGCTTGCTCTAATTGCCTCCAGGCTCCTCGACGTGCCCGAACTCGTCTCGGACCTAAACAAAAAGATGGAAAAGATCAGTCTTTGCAGCAGTCTAATTTTACTTGCTTTACACGGAGTTAATTTAAAATAAAAAATTCGTTTTTTATGTCTGTTGATCAAATTATTAAGGTGTACCTTGTTTCATTATATTTCATCTCGCTGCGTTTTCTTTGAAACATTCTGGCTTAAAACAGCTCAAGATTTTTCTCTCTCTGAAAATTTCTTGATAGATATATATATATTTGATGAAGAGAGATAGCGTTTTCTCCGAGCTCCAAGCATATCAGTTGAAAGGAATCTCTTTTGATCCGACATCACATCTAAAATAAAAAATTAAATAATTATAAAAAGATTTAAAATATCTGGTACATTTTAATTTAATTTCCACCTTTCTCTCAATAAATTATATACTCGTAGATTAAAGAAATTAAAAATTTTCTTTTTTCTAAAATTAGATAAAGTTATTTTACATTTCAAAAGTCAAGAAATAAAAAAGTTTGTCTTTTAGATAAAGAAATAAATAAAAATAGAAGCCAAATTTTGGGATTTCCTTGACTCTAGGACCACCTCGCTATAAAGACATAATAGTTACTAATTAATAATATAATTGGAAAATTAGAGTGGGTGAAAATAAATAAACTCCCCAAATGGGAAAGTGAAATGTTAACTTGGATCAACGACAAGAAGGAATTCTGACATGTAGAAATAAAAAAATGAATCATATTTTTTGTTGCTCTCAAATGACAATTCAAATTTAAAGATTTCCATAAAACCAAAGTTACCCTAAAAAAATAAATAAATTCAGTTTGATTTTTGATAGTTTAGGAACTGTCGATCAAGAAAAATCCCTTAAACTTTGTTAAATTGATTTAGAAATGTTTTCCTTAAAAGATAAGTCCCTGAGGCCAAGTGTTAATTAAAAATTAAATAAAAATTCGTCTCGTTTTCAATTCTTTATATATATTAGTTAATTAAGTCTTACCTTGTTTAATGATATTTAATAGTTTGCATTTTCCTTGAAACATTTAACATTCTGGCTTAAAAATTATTTTCTCTCCTTTTTTTATATCCAATCAGTAATTTCATTTCTAATAAGAAGAATAAAACAAATAAAATTTATGATATATATATATATATATTCCTTCTGAGTTGCAAAAACTTGCTTTGAAGAGAAGTCTTTTGGTCAAAATCACATCTGAAATGAAAAATAAATAAGATTAATTGATTTAATAAAGTTTTACTTAAATAATTACAAAAAAGATTTAAGATGAAGAAACTAAAATACTTTTTAAAACATAGAAGGTAGGAAAAGATTCTGCTTGCATCTAACTTTAAAAATTATTTCTAAACATGTGATTTAATCTCGATAGAATTATTAATTTCCTCCCTATTCACTCTCAATTATTTGACCCTTCCTTAAAAGTTCAAACTATTATAACATAGAAATAAGAATTTTAAAAAATCCAGTAAATAATTATTTTAGAAACTATATATATATATATTTTTTTATATAATTTAAAATTGGCCTCGGAAAACAATTCCATTTGGCCAGGTTTTATAAACTAGGAATAATTGAAAAATATTTTAAAATAAAACACATAATTATTTAAACTAATTAAAAATAAAGGAAAAAGAAAATTTGTCAAAATTATTTGTCAAAGTGAATGAGTCAATAAAACGAATAATCTATTTAGTTTATATAATGCAGATATTAAATTAAAAATAAATATTAAATAACTAAAAGAATGAAAGAAATGAAATATTAAATAAAAATGAAATTAAAATTTGACAGACAGACAAAGAAAAGTTAACATATTTAATTACGAGTTTAGAATATTTTAAATTATTTAATTTATTGAAAATAATAATCCTGAACCAATTAAATAAATATTTAAAAGCATTACTGACCTTAAAAATGGAAATAATTAAGATGAATTATAAATAAGTTGATCTGATGCGGTTCTGATGAGATGACATGTGAAAAATATTTTAGCAAAGTCATGGAAGAGATAAAGAGACGCGCCATTCGCTTGCGCTTTCAATGGAGTCAAAGTCAAGGCAATCGAGCTTCTCGATTTCATTACTTCTTTTGAAAAAAAATTATTATAATTTATATAAAAATAATTAAATATAATTTATTCTATTCAAAACATTAAATAGGTCATTTTGATAACTTACCTACCCCAACATGAAATTCGGAGTTGAAGGACAAACTTTGCTATTCCACCCATAGGATTTACATTGAAGCGCTTTTAAATCAGGCTAATTAGCTTATAAATTTTAATTTTTTCAGCTATTTGATCAAATATTAATATAAAATAGGATCATTAGATTTATATAGGTGCTTATTTATCCATAAACAAGTTTAATTTCATGTGATTTAACGGTAGAACAATTTTGTTAGGTTATGGTAAAAATTTCTAATTTATCTATTTTTGTCCTTATTTAATATCTTTTGGAAAATCTGTCTGCTAATAGCTATTAAAAAATAAATAAAGACAAGGAAGGATGGGTTTTTATAAAATTACAACAGGAAATACCTGATATAATGTTTGTATTTATTTATTATATGTACATTTACCTTATAAAGATCTATGAAATAATGTGTTAAAACATATAATTATTATTTTTATAGGCCTATATTAATTTAATATAGAAAGATTAATATAAATATTAATTTATTTTATTTGTTTTTTAATCCCAGGAGTTAATTTTGCCTTTCTTCAGGTATATATGAGAATCTATCTGAGTAACTAAAAAAAAAAAAAACAAGTAATTAAGTAATTAAAATTTTACAGTAGAAATATAAATTATTTCGAAAATAATGAATAATTGCAATAAATGAATGGAAATATATATAGGTAAATGTAGAATGGGTGGTTGAATCATATTTGGAATAAGAAAAGTAAACATACCTTTAAACCCTTCCTTTGTTGTTCATACCGCTGTCTTTTTATTTAAATATGTTTATTACTTAGATTATATCAGTTTATTTTAATTATAACACATATTCAAGCACTACTCAAGCCAGGAGAGACCCACTTGTCACTTGTGAGATGTTTCACCTTTGTTGATTATCCTAAATAATGTTTTGAATCATTATATGAAAATAAATAGATATTTTTATTTGTTATTTACCTGAGATAAAGTGTTTAAGTGTATTTGAACTTCGTTTCAGTCAAATTTCTTGTTGTTTATTGAGCATAACCTCTGACACTGACAGTTGATCCAACTTATTTTATGTTTAAAATTTAATTATGTAAAGAATCTGTACTTCTCTTGATATCCTTTAAGAGCACAATTGATAATATTACAAAATTTTGGCATCTTTGAGTATTTGGAGAGCCTAAATAACTCAAAAACAAACATTATCATATAAATCCCTATGTAAATGCATTGAAGTTTGTCCTTCAACTCCGAATTTCATGTTGGGGTAGGTAAGTTATCAAAATGACCTATTAAATCAATATATAAAATATATTTGAAAACAATTTGTGAAATGTCAGATTCTCTCACATAGGTGCCAAATTTGAAATTTTCTTTTAATTCCCTCATATTTAATTTTTGAATTTTTTTAAATTATTTTGATTATAGGGACCGTGCGTGAAACATAGAGGCAGCACTATAGCCTAAGTAAGCGCTGTCTAGTGTACTTTTGACAAACTTGTGGGCCAAAACATTCATTGCAAATAACATAAAATATTTTAAAAAATGGAAAAAATAATAAAATACGGATTTCAACCAGTTGTCAGTAATATTATACGCGGCCACAATGATGAAAAAGAGAAAAAAAAATATTCAACTCAAATCATGTCTATGCGGTAGTTGAAAAAACAAATTCTTTTGAAAGTGTCGCAAACCCATTATGGGTTTCTTTTTATAGAAAAATGAATGGAATCCATTTTTGAGAAGGGTTTTATTTTTGAAATAATTTAAAATGAAAATTTATTAAATTTTATTCATAATTAAATAGTGATTGGCATGCACGTGTTTTTAAAGGACAGTTCTATACCTTTTTTAACAAGCAGGCAAGGGCGGATCCAGAGGTGATTCTCGGGGGGGGGGGGGGGGGGGGGTAATCTGGTGTGACTCGTACACACACTATTTTTTAATTTCAATTTAAAAGCGCATTCTGTACTTGTTTGCCAGAATATAAATACACATCAAATTTTTAAGTATTAATTTTAAAAATTTTACATTAAAAATAAATTTTTTTGCGAAAAAAAGGTATTTTTTTCGAATCTCGGGGGGGGGGGGGTAATTACCCCCTCTACCCCCCTTGTATCCGCCCTTGCAAGCAGGTGACGGGAGATACAAAGAAGGGCTGAACAAAGGACTTGGATATATTTGGCCATTCACCTGCTAAATGCTCGGCTCAAAGATTATTTCTTTTATAAAATGTCATTAAAAATAATACAGTAATTTAAAGAAAATAATAACGCTAGTTTGTTTGAACCGCAATATTACTTTCTCGTTTTAATCATGGAATAATAAAGAAAGATTTTATAAATGTGCAATATGGCAACGTTGTAAATTTTAGTGATATTCTGGTGATTTTTGATAAAATTGACACATGTTTTGTTTAATATTTGAATATTCTTAAATTAAATTAACTACATATTGTTTAAAAATATTAATTAATTTCAGAAAAATAAGAAAATAGAAAACAAAATATTGATTTTCATGATTATAATTTTTTTATTTAAATAAATAAGGAGAGAAATTGATTGATAGCAATTTCATAAAATATTTTCAAAAAATCTCCCAATGCATCTATCTAGATGTCACTAACAAGTGCAAAAAACGAGCAAATGAGCTTAACAGAGTCTAAATTCAATTTCTGGTCAATATTGTGACTTGTTCTGTGCACAATCAGAGTTTCCGGGGATCTCTTTGACTACAAGACAATAATTGTATCGATTTGAATTTGCAGATCCCAACAACATCGAAATGGACTCTTTATACAACTTGAGCAAGAACAGATTCCAGGCCAACATCATCGGATTTCTCTCTTCTGGAGTCTCTTCGAGTTCCCAAGCATTTATTGATTTCCAGAGAAGATATGTCCAGGGTCTGCCGAGTCCTCTTGTTGACGAACACATGAATGCTTTGTTGTTGTATTTTAGTGAACGAAAAAAGACAGAATTGGTGTTAAAAACAGTAGAATTGATGCTCTCTGAGAGGACAAAGAAATTGTGCCTCTACCCTTTTCACGAGCCCCCTAAACGTACACTAAGGAGGTTTCTTATTAAAGATGTTTTGACGTTAATGCGACCAAAAAAGACAAATATAACTCATTTGGAATTGGATTGTTGTCAATTTTGTTATATACATTGGTCTGATTTAGAAGAATTTTTAAATTTAATTCCATCTTTAAAATCATTAACTATAAAATCGCCTATTTTATAAAATCCTGTAATAGAAATCGTTGCTAAAAGTTGTTCAAAATTAGGGAAATTTAATTTCAATTTAGAAGGTGCTAACAAGGATAAATATGAAGATATTCTTAAAATTAAACCGGACCCCTGAATGCTAAAATCTTTTGAAGAATTTTCAATAGGGAAGAGATTTAGGTTGATTAACAACAAGTTAGCTTCAATACCGTTTAGGGCAGGATCTAGGGGGGCAGTGCCCCGGGCGGCAGATCTCAGGGGGAGATAAATAAACAAACATTTTTTTAAGAATTTTTCTACTCTATTTTATTTAATATTCTAGTAATCACAATCAAAAAAACAGGTCAATTGCTGTTTATTTAGCTGATAAATTCAATGGATCAAGAAAAAAACTCGAAGTTTTTTGAAGAAGAGAGCCTGTCACACGCCGCCTCCTCTTCTTATCTACTGGTCAGGAGATAACTGACCGAAACGCCAAATTCAACTTGTCCAGAAGAGGATCAAGGACCGGAACGCCACTTTCTGAAGACACGAACACGCCACATATCTCATATTTCCCATTCTTCCCGCGATGCGGGGTCGGCGGACCTCACTATTTCCCTCCAACCCTATCAAGCGTTTTTGCGACCGGAAGAAATAGGACAGGCCGGCCCGTCGTACGGTCTGACGCCTGTTGAAAAGGGGAAGGAAGGGACAGACAAAGAACTGTCCCAGCTCGGGCAGCTCGTGGTCGCCATCCACGTACCCACAAGATGTGGGCCCCTGAGCAATGATATCTATTATCGATATTTAACTCGCTGACGTCGAATTCTTCACTTTAGCAATTTAATCTTTTGACACTTACTTTTCGCACTTACTGTACTTTTTAAAATGTAAAATGATTTGATCTGAAATATAAGAAAAATGAATTAATTTTTTATATTTTCGTTTTTTTTTTATTAATAAAATTTATTTATTTTTTAATACATTATTTATTTATTTTTTTTTTATATTACATAACTTTTGACTGACTTTATAGAATTTCTTTAATTCCATCACTTCCGAAAACATTATTTAAAAATGAATAATGTCCCTTAAAATTAGGATTAGGAATTTTGATAAGATATCAAAGTATAAATATATATGTTAAAGGCAAATTGTACAAATAATTATTTAGTTGGTGTTTTCATTCATGCCGCTAACATATATTTTGGGTTTTTATTTATAAAAACTTTTTATTTTAAATAAATAACTTATTTAAGGTTTGTTAAAATCTACTAGCTAGGCTAGAGTTTTAAAGTACGTTTATTTATTCTATTACAACACACGTAGAATTTATAGGGCGTAGATACGTATGAATGAATGAATATTGGCGAATTTGCTCGTTTCTGTCGCCCAGGATCCTCTCATATCGTCTGGCCGCCAATGAAAAGGATGCCGATGAGGCGAAGAAGGAATTTATATACCTGTATATGGGTCATTCTACAAAAATGGGTTAACTTTGGGAATGCACAATTTGTAAATTTTGATTTCAATTGTTTTTGATGGACAATAAGTTTTGTTGTATTCATATAGTAACACTCAGATTTTTTGTATTAATATACAAGCTTATCAGTCTCTTAGCTTTACTGTTGAAAGACTTCCAAGGGACTGACGTTTTTGATATAAAACACAAAAAATCTGATAATTGATATGGAATACTTTTTTTTTCTTTTATATATTAAATATAACAATGAAAAGCCTGCAAATCCAGTATATTGTTGAGATAATTATTAATAAATTTCCATAATATTACGTACCAGGGGACTGACAAAATTGAGTGTTTACATGCTGATTTTCGACATAAAAGATCCGGTATTTGGCCACCAATGCCATCTTTACACCCTAAACAGATAATTTTAATAATATTTTATCAACAGTGTATAATATTAGATATTTTTTCATAAGCCAGGGGACTGACGCTCGAATTGAGGTAAACATTTTGAAGATTTTGAAATAAAAAAAAACGAAATTTATGACTTAACAACGCTTAAAAAAGTATATTAGATTATATCGATATGGATATAAATCTAATAGTTTAAAATAAATTTGCATTTAAATGTTTTACTTTTTGCCAGGGGACTGACTTTTTAGGGTTAAAAAGACGAATATTTTCAATAAATTTTTTTTAAATTTCAATATTTATCAAAATTATTAACTTTTTTCTATTACCTGATGATTAAAAAAAATCAATATTTTTGGTAGTCACTGATTTATTTGCAATTACGCCAAGTTTTTGTAGAATGACCCATATATTCGCTCTTGCTTTTGTTCCATATTTTTTTTACAACAATCACACTTAACAATTAATAATCGAACAGACTCACTCCCCCTCCCGGATGTTCAAAAACCTCTTATATGAATTTTGTGCCCTCTCTGAGGGCGATTTCGGGCTCGTAACTCCTTAAATATTTAATATTAGTTAAATAGAGCGTGATAGACGGAGGTAGACCATTAGTGTGGGACGTTCGCCCCCCCCCCCCCTCCCCCAAACAAACTCAGATTTCGATTCTCTCTGATCCTGGGAGACATCAAACCAGACAACGCATCGTATTTGTAAAAAAAAGGAATTTTTCCTGTTCATTTCAAGTTGTGTGTGTGTGTATGTAAATAAATATTATAAAAAAAAAAAAAGAATTTATTATTCGACAATTTTTTCTTCTAAATTTTGTGGTCTAATAAATGAAATACATTTTTTTAAATAAATAATATATAAATCTTGTGTTTAGAATGTATTTCATTTATTAAATACACAACAAGTCTATAAATTTTTGTTTAATAAATAAATAAATTAAAATAAGATCATTTTACAAATTCTATTTAAAAAAAAATTGCTGTTGAAAAGAAAAGAGGATGCAGCCAAATAATAAGCTCACTTGTTGGTATTATTCCATTCCTTGGACATAAAATTCTCTATTTATGTATATAAAATTTGAAGGCTGACGATGGCAGGCAGGGTTTATTGCCAAATAGAGGCTCCTCTTTCCTATTCAACAACAAAAGATGCCAAGACTTGATTTACGAGATTACTTGCCCAGGAAGGCTTGATGTTAGCAGGCGATAGATGTATTTATTTTTATATAGGCTATAATTACAAATTAAAGCATAAGCATAAGTATGCTGGTTGCAATACAAGTTGGAATTAATAATAAAGTATTTATATGCATTATTTGATGCTGTTTCTTGCTACTGTTGCTACTGTTTCTTTAATTTGTAATTATATATATCAAACCCTTTACAGTTTCAAAATGAAATTGATTTTAATAAATACTTAATACCTATTTCAACACTCAACTTGTAATCGTCAGAAGTTTTTACATACTAAGCCAAATTACATTTTTATTGTGCCTTATTATTAAATAGGGTCCGACCGAGAAACAAGATTTTCAGCCGAAACCGATACCGAATATTTGGCCTCAATCTTATTTTCGGCCGAAACCGAAACTTCCCCCCCCAACCCCCCGAGATTTGAAAAAAAAAAAAAAAATACTTTTTTTTCGAAAAATATTTATTTTTAATGTAAAATTTTAAAAATTAATACTTAAAAATTTGATTTATATTTATATTCTGGCAAACAAGTAAAGAATGCGCCTTTAAATTACCGAAATTAAGAAAAAATACTGTGCTGTGCGACGAGTCACACCAGATTACCCCCACCCCAACTCCGGATCCGCCCTTGGTGTGAACGAGAAAAAAAAGTTAAAAAAAAAAAGAAAGAAAATGTATTGTATCTATCTGTTAAATGTTCTTTTTTCATCATTTGTAGCCCTGAAGATGGTCTCATATGTGACCGAAACGTCGGCCCTGGTTTGTTAATAAATTGAAATAAAACTAGCTGCTTGGTCATTTTTTCTGAATAATAGTTATTCAGTTATATACCTCCTTCAAATAAAAAAAGATGTAATATACATTTATTAGTCATTTAATTTAATGTATTAGTGTGTGTTTGTTTTATTATATAAATTAAGTTTGCATAAGTTAAAAATAACCGAAATATCACTGTGGGTTTATTTTCAACTTTTTATGTTAGAAACCAAAACATGAAGCATTTTTCTTTTAGCCTGCTTCCTGGACAACTAATCTCGTAAATCACTTTTAATTATCTTGTCGTGTTTCACATCAACACAAGAAATTAAGTCCCGAGAAAAATTGAATTGTCTACCAATGCCGATTTAGAAGAAAAAATTGTTTCTATCCTTATATAGGCCTATATATATATATATATAAAAGTTTAACTTGATTTTTGGCAAAATCAAAATCATTTCTAACTAGATGTATGCAATATCTTATAAAACATCAAATATCTACACTGTGAAGCCTTCAAAGCTTTACGGTTAAAAAAACATCGATGCATTTTTTTTTTTTTTTGTATATTTACATGAAAGGAAAAAAAATG
This sequence comes from Euborellia annulipes, assembly GCA_023213315.1. Lineage (NCBI taxonomy): Eukaryota > Metazoa > Arthropoda > Insecta > Dermaptera > Anisolabididae > Euborellia > Euborellia annulipes. The sequence goes on along the minus strand of JAKCPI010009386.1, from coordinate 39,634 downwards.
TTTCCATGAACTTGTATGTATGTAATATTGATATCACATTGAGAGTTTGCTGCTGCTAATAACTACATACTTTAAATACACACATGTCGGATTCTGTTTTATGTACACGAGTAAAGGAGAGGAGGAGGAGGAGGAGAATATTGAAATCAGTTTCGGTGTGCGAGGGTTTTTGGGCCCCTCCTGAGAGCGCTGTCGTCAGGGCAGTAGCAAATAGAGACACACGCACAGGGACCACGTCACCAGGACAAAAAGGGAGCTCATTATCGAGATATGTACAAAATAAGAAAGCAATATCGTTAGGCGTCCTGATGGTGATGACGGTGTTGGTGATGGCGATGGCGATGACGGCAACATCGGCGGGGGTGCCGGGAGTGCCAATTGATGGTGTTGTCTCGTGGTGCTTGTGCTAGTCGAGGAGGGGCCTAATAGTCAGTAGCATTTCTTGGTGCACGAACATTTGCGAACGATTTCAACATCCCGAGTATATCGTGTTCCATCGTTGCAGATGAGCCGCACCCGGCGGCGTTTAGTGCGCCGAGCTCTGCAGCACGAGCCACCGCTAGAGTTGCTCCCACTCCCGCAACTGCCCTCGCATTTAGCCAATCGGACGGGTTTCCTTGATCGGCATCCGTTCTCTGTGTAGAATACACGCGTTTGTTCCTTCCGGCATGACGGGGCTACAAAAACAACAACAACACATTTGTTTTTTGTTTTCTTTTTAACCTCTACGACCAAGTCAAGTCCAAATGAAGAGGCTTCAGGAGGGAGATTGAATTTTTAGTTCGAAACTATTCAGGCAATTTAAAGTATAATTACGATTAATTCAAAAATATTTTTTTTATATTTATAGAAAATGCAAAAAACGTTCTATTATGAAAATTTTAATTTTTTTGTAAATCCAAAAATGTAAAAATCGTTAATATCCAACCTATAATAATTAAATAAAGTGGGGACCAAGTCAAAAATAAAATTTAAAAATTAACAGCCAAATAGTTGAGGACTCTTGCAACAGATGGCAGGCTAATCTAACATCCGGCATTATCAGATCACTTTCCAGACAGGTTAGAATATTGCCAATCATGCTTAATATTGACAATATTGCAGCAACATTGATGCAATATTGAAGCTCAAACAGCAATATTGCAAAAAGCAGCGATATTGCTGCAATATTCCTTTTTCCCCCTAGCTTGGAATATTGACGCTGCAATAGTGCCAATATTTTGCAAGATATTGGCAATTTATGCAAGATTCGCGATATTTCTACAATATTGGTGCAATATTCCAAACTGTCTGGGCCAGATATAGGCTAATACTATATGTTGCTGTTAGACTAGCCTGCCATCTTTTGCAAGAGTGCTCAACTATTTAACAGTTAATTTTTAAATAAATCATCTAAACTTACTTTAAATTTTTCTAAATTAATATAATAACAATAATAAATTCATTATTAAATTAAAAAAAAAATTTAAAATTATTGTAACTGTTTTTCTGTATTTGCTTGATAACAAAAAAAAATTAATTTTCATAATTTTTTTTTATAGTCATTAAAAAAATTATTAACTTTCTGTTACAATAATCCGTTATGAATTTAATTCATTCCTAATAATAGTCAAGTTGTTTTTTTAAAGTAAGTTTAGACGCCCCCCCCCCCCCCTTAAATTTTATTATTTGTGAAATTTCGGGAGATAAACAAGCATGCTTTTAATTTGAAGGAAAACCTTGATGTCCTTATTAATATTATTATTATTGATGTTAATGTTGTTATTAATCCGAGTCAGTTAAATAGAAAAAGGAGCACAAATATCAGCGCAAAATGAGCTCAAAGACTCTTCTTTTTTTCCTTTCATTTCGTGGAGACTCACTACCTGTCTGCCCGCAATTTGAGCCGCCTCTTATTGTAAAATCAATTTGATTAAATAATTGTGCGTATTATCCGTTTATTTGAATGCTCAGCTACTGGGAGAAATGAACGATTTGCAAAACATCTGAGGATGATTCCATCTCCCTACAAATGAACGGATAATACGCAAAATTATTTATTTTTGGCCGAAGGTCTTTGAAATAAAAACAATTTATTACCTTGATAATATGATATATAAAATCTAGTCTTTGTTTTTTTTAAAAAGACAACACCATGCAACAAAATTTTGTTTATTTTTTTTTTTTTTTTGTTTCTGATGCTGTGTTTCAAAAACACTTTGTAAACACAATTTTTCATATGGGAAATTGTTTTTATGGAAATGAATTCATTTAGAAAAGTGTAACAAAAACAATCTGGATTATGCTTATAACAACGGGAAGACTCCATTATTAATCAATAATGCCAATCTGAAACAGTAAAAATAGATTGGACCCGTTGTTAATCTCAAATTTTAAATTTTGTTAGCTAATATAATGCAACCTATTAAGTTCATTCAAAAAAGCAAAGAAAGGATACCCCCTAAAGTGGCAATAGTCAATGTAGTTTAGTTGTGACCTGATTCATCAATCATCTTGGCCAGTGCTGATGTTTCGGGCCCATTCAACAATAAATACGGCCCAGGCGCCTACTACAATTCTCATAAACAATTAAACATACATCTAATGGTGTCTATATGCAAATTTGTATTATAATTTTGTATGACCTACATGTATCAATCTAAACATGGGCGTACCCAGGGGGGGAGGGGCAGCTGCCCCCTAGAAGAAAGAAAAAAAAATTAAATGTTTATAAAGTGATGAAACGAAACAAAATTAGGTAGGGCGATGGCGAATATTTAGTTTTTTACCACACTGAAATGGTGTAAAAAAACCAAGAATTATCATGAGCCCTGAGGGGCCTGGGCCTCCTTTGGACAGAAAAATATCCCCATTTGGGGATATTCAAATATAAAAGTTATTTTATAATCTAAAGGGCGCAATTTTGATAGCGAGAAAATATCTATTTACATTATGTACGCATGAGTGTTCACGTATCCGCCTATAACTTAGGTTGTGTGGTGTGTGCCATAGTGCACGATGCACCAAGGGTAACCAAACGGGGAAGGATTTTTTTTTGTTAGGACTCGAGAGTTTTTATGCCTTAAATTTGAAGGCTTTTCCCCTGTATAAAAAAAAAAAAAATCTGGACGACCATGACTCCCCTCCCCCTCCCCTAGATTTGATCCTGGGTACGCCCTTGAATCTAAACAACATTAACAATTTATAGTACAAAATAAAAGTCCGAGCAGCTAGATTTATTTCTTTAATAGAGAAGTCACAGCGACGTTTCGGTCGACTATGCGACCATCTTCATGGCTAGAGTTCAGTCATTAGAAAAACCTTTTTCTAATTTTTTCTAATGACTGAACTCTAGCCATGAAGATGGTCGCATAGTCGACCGAAACATCGCTGTGACTTCTCTATTAAAGAAATAAATCTTTTATTTTTCTACTAAGTATTGATTCGGCTATTCACCTCGCAACATTAACAATTTATCGTCCTGAAGATGGGAGCGATGCGCTCCCGAAACGTCGACGATATTTAAATAAAGTTTTTATTCTTTGCTGGCTGCCTAGATTTGCCTGTTCCTGCTAATTATCACTCAGCCATTAATTTCTTCTTTTCAAACAACTTTTTTTTTGTTACATGGTGTAATTAAAAAAGTTTTAAATAAATTTCAAAAAATACACTATAAGGATGTAAGCAGACACCAAAACTTGACGGGTTTGCTGACGTTTACTTTCTCCTTCAGATTTTTTATGTATATAATAGACACACATATGAAGGCGGCATAAAATGTGTTTTGTCATTGGTCAATTAGAAGCCGAGTTGTTTAAACCGAAACACCTCCCTCCCTGTTTATTGACAAACTACGAATTGCTCCACCGAGTCGAGGCCTCAAAGCTCTATATTGGAATAACTGATTCCGTCTGGGTTCCCGTCAAGTTTTGGTGTGTGTTCTTCACCTTATTATATAAGAGAGAGAGAGTCGTTGAGCTCTTTTGTTTGTTTTTTTTCTTTTGCTTTTTAATACTTGTGTGTAATGTGTTAGCGTGAGCGTACAATCATAGTCGAGGTCCCCGCCGTCGGCCGCCGGCGTACCTTGCTCACAATATTTGCCCGACCAGCCAGCTTGACATCGACATTGATATCCACTCCCGTCACGTCGTGGTATGCATTTGCCCGTGGAGATACGACATTGGTGTTCAGCACAGGGATCTCGTCTTGGTGTTGTCGGGGCATCGCGCTCTTCTTGTTCGTCTTCGTGCTCTTCTTCCTGGGCCATATGCTCATCGGTCGCCTCTTCGTCGTGAAGTAACGCACAGCCCGGTGTGACTTTTTGTTGTCTAGCCGCGTTGTTAAAATCGACCAATTTGTGATTCACCCAGAGCTCCTTCACGCAACCTGTCAACGAACACATCAATCGCGTTTATTAATTAATCATTTATTTGCATAAACTAAGTGTCTGTTAGAAGAGAGCGAATTTCGTGTTTAAAATTTCTTTGATTTTATAAAAAACAAAAAATAAATTCCAAGTTATGAAATATTTGTATTATTATTAAAATTAAATTGAGAAGGAAATAAATAAATAAAAATCTGGAGGCCAATTTATTCGGATTTTCTCCTTAGGTAGGCCTACACCCAAGGGGGATACAGAGGGGGAGGGGGTAAAGGGGGTAATTACCCCCCCCCCCCCCCCCCCGAGAAACTCCTCTGCCTACACCACACAAAAATATCCTTAAATAATTTATATTAATAACTAATGTTACTTTTGATTTTGTTAACTCTAAGCTCCTGAAGAAGGAGTCGTTTGAACACCGAAACGTCGACGTAGAGCAGGAGAATAAAATCCGAATAAATTGGCCTGAATATCATCTCTAGATTTTTATTTATCTCAATAATATCCCCTATCTTCATTATTAAAATTACATATAATAAATGTAAACCTGGTGTGACTGGTCGCACAGGACCCAATCTTGTGTTCTGTGCGACCAATCACACCAGATTTTATTTTTCAAAAGTAAAATGATCAATGATCTTATAAGTTTATATTATATACTTTAAAAATTTAAAATATTTTTTTTTTTTTGGGGGGAGGAGGGGAGGGGGCTCTCCCCTCCTTTACATTCGCCCCCTACTGCTGAGGGGGTGGACGTTGAGTTTTTTTTTTTTTTTTTTTTTTTTTTGAATGGGTGCATAAGGCCCGAAGACCTATAATGACCAGTGGTCACATGCAACCAGGAGGAAAATAAAAAACAAAAGGGGAACTCAACTGCGGGAACTGAGAAGATGCCTGTTGAGATTATATTCTATACTATTATGTACTTTTATTGTTTTAATTTAATAGTATTTAAACATCTACTTAAGGAGGCTACAGACGTAACTGCACACTTGACAAGCATGCTTGTTCAAGAAACAGCTTATGTCGTACAATTCACTCGAGCATCAAGCAGCTTGCACAATTAAAATGCTTGCTGAAAATTCTCCTACAGTCTCTACAGTTTGCTTTACAAAAGGTTTGCAGTTACGGTGTGTAGCCGCTCTTAAATATAACCTCTCGTCGCAGAAACCCGAGAGTAAACTTGGGCGTTTGAAAGTTGAAACTTGAAATTTGCTCTCTCTAATAGAATGAATAGGGGGTTTTTAGGAAGGCTTAAAAGTCATGCCATTAAAGCTGGTGAGATTCCTTAGGTGCCATTGCGTGAAGGCCTGCTGTCCAGGCTCCGGCGGGATTCCCCCGATGAATAGCGGCGACGTCAATCGCAAATATTCCCTTTCACCTTCATTTATTATACTCCGTGCTAAGCCCCGGTCCACGCGAAGTGTGAAATTTTTCTTAACTGCGATCAATTCAGCTGTGTGATATTTACCATCGGATACCATCTCAAAACTGCAAGAATTTACAAAAGTTAGATGATAAAGAATTATTTTAAAAAAAAGAGAGAAGGGTAGAAAAGAAAGAAGAAAGGGAAAATATTTATGTTTACTAAAATTAAATCAAATAGGCACAAATAAAAATTATTTCAATCTTTATAAACAAATTGAGGTTAGATTAAATTAATTGAAAATTATTTACAATTCAGCGTTTTTTATACAGTACTAAATTGAATTTTGTTAATTTGTACAAAACATTACCTACAGTGAGTGGCCAAATTATTATTAGTTACACCTGCAAAAATTAACTTTCTGATCAGTTTGAAATTGTTTAACATTTGAGAGAATTTTGGTTATTTTAGGTAAACTATTGTAGTTATTTATAATGAAAATAAAAATAAAATCTTATATTTTAAAAAATATATTATATATAATCAGGGCCGTGCTTATGGGGGGGGGGGCGACCGGGGCCTTTGCCCAGGGCGCAAATTTTGAAGGGGCGCAAGTGCAGATGAATCTTTGAATGCTAATATCAGTGGCGGCGCGTCCACTAGGCAAACTAGGCGGCCGCCTAGGGCGGCAACCTGGAGAGGGCGGCAAAAAGGGAAAAATAAAAAAAATTTTGGTTCCGCAAGCGACACCCGAAAAAAAATTTAGCGTCTCTAAAAAAAAGGTAAAATATTTTCTCGGACGGGAAAAAATGTTGGTTCCGCGGGCGGCACAGGGGGGAGCGCAAAAAAAATATCTTGCCTAGGGCGGCAGAATAGCTTGCGCCGGCCCTGGCTAATATGCGTTACATTATTGTGACAATGTAAAAAAATATATACAAAGGGCGCTAAAGGACTAACTTGCCCCGGGCGCTAAATAACCTAGGCACGGCTCTGTATATAATACAAAATATTTATTCGAGAAAAACCTTAATATTTAGTGAAATCTCCTTTGGCGTTAATTACAGCTTGCACCCTTTTTGGCATGCTCTTAATGCACTTCTTTCAATTCTTCATCACGATACCGCACTTTAATCAATGTTACTAAAAGGTTTTGTCTGTTTGTGGGCTTTTCTTCCGAGATTTTTCTTTTCAGAAGCTCCAGGAATTCTCTATCGCAGTGGTTCCCAACCTTTTTTGATGTGCGGCCCAGTTTTTCCTTAAAAAAAACGCTGTGGCCCAGTGTGTATATATAATTTTATGTAAGTACAGTGAGGGTCAATATTAAGTCCCATTCATTGTTTTTATAAAAGAAAATGAAAATCTTTATTGGAAATTTTCTAGGTTTGGACCATGAAAGTTTCCATTAAAAAATATATAATAAAAAACAATGAAATAACCACAAGTAGAAAACGCATGGGTGGGACTTAATATTGTCCCACACTGTACATATAATTATTATCTTTTCTTAGACATCCGCGGCCCAGTTCCAATCAGCCCGCGGCCCACTGCTCTATCGGGTTCAGTTCAGGCAAATTGCCAGGCTAAATCAAAACTTTGATTCGTTTCATCTCTAAGAAAGTTCTTACTGTTTTGCTTTGTGGCAAGGGGCGGAATCATGCATGAAAGTTTGTCCACACCTGTCATATATTGTTACAATGAAAATGTATGAACATGTTTGTTAATGAGAACAGATGCATGAGACAAATGCATAGTAGTTATCATTTACAAAGGAAATTTGTAAATTAAGATGTTTTTTTACAGTATTTACTTTTAACCTTCGTACGGTCTTCGTTTTAACCCTACACAAGAAGTCTTTGGGGTCATATTGACCCCAAGCTTTATTCTCATTATATTAGATTTAAGCTCAGGAACCTTTTTCACAATATTATTTTATTATATTTATATATTATTTGAATAATAAACATTGGGAAAACCGGCCAGCAAAAAGTATAATAATAGAAGGGGTTTAAATACTAATGGGGTCATATAGACCCCAAGAGCGGATGTGTAACAATTTATATAGTGCCCTAAATAAACTATTTTAAAAATTCTAATTGTGAAATTCATATTTAGAACGACAAAAAAATAAAAGTCAAAAAAGGAGAAATTTCCAAATATAATAGTTTAAAAGATTGAAGTGCTCTATACACGTATCAGTGGTTTCCAAACTTTATGTTACCACGCCTCACTTAAAAAGATTTCATCTTATAACGCCTCCCCCCCCCCCATACAAAAACAAAAATTTTTAATGCTAAAAAATATAAATTTATATAAAAAATTTTTTTTTATTAATTCTTATTTATATTAAAACTAGCAATCATTTGGAAAATTGATCTTGGTGGCCAATATTCTACCCTTAGTGAAAAACAAAATATTTAATTTCATATTCAAAAGAATCGTTTTTCGCAGTCAAATTATTTGTTTCTATCATTTGTTTTTTTCAACGATAAAATGCATAATAATTACCTTTAATAAGACGCTCAAGAGGGTGTGCTCGTTGACGGTGAGGTCAGGGTGGGTTGCACTATATTAATTATTCACTTTGATTCACTTTACACACAAATAAATAAGAGAGCAGCGCCTGCCAGCTGGCAACGCTCTCGACTCGACTGAACGAGAGATTCGACTCTCTTATCTCTTTGTATAGGAATAAATAGATGAAAATAACAATTCCCTTTTTATTAAAAGGAAAAAAATACCTTTTACTCTAATTCAACTATATTTAGAGATGGAAAAGAATGTCAACAAGTGATTTGGAATATTCCAAGGCCTTTCTTAAATAATCAACCCTTCATCCCCTCTAATCAACCCTTAATATTATAAAATAATAATCAACGCAATTTTTTGAATGTTTTCTATTTATTTGGCTTCGATTTAGCTAAAATAATTTTTTCAATTTTTCAACCCCTAATTCAATCTTATCCGCCTTTGGGTTTTACACCTAGTATAATTTTCTAGAATGAGTTTTTTTTTTGGGCCAGTGGTTTCCAAACTTTATATTACAACGCCTCCCTTAAAAATATTTAATCGTATGACGTCCTCCCCCCCCCCCATTTAATACCCCATTTAACCCATTTAATAAAATAATTCAAAAACAAAAATTTTTAATATTAAAAAATATAAATTTATATAAAAATATTGTTTTTTATTTATTCATATTTATTATTTTAATTAAAAACTCGATGAGCCGCAGTGGCACCGTCTCTACTGATGCTGCCACTGCGGTTCATCGAGTTTTTAATTAAGGAAAACCTCCGTCCCAGAATCTTCTAAATTATTTTATTATTTTATTCATAAAACTAGCAATCATTTGGAAAATTGATCTTGGTGGCCAATATTTGCGCCTCCCCTTAGACTAGTCCACGCCTCCCTAGGGAGGCGCGCCTCACAGTTTGGAAAACGCTGCTCTATATGACCCCAAAGACCGTATGAAGGTTAATAAAAAACGCTGAAAAGAAATGAAATAATTTTTGTTTTTTTTGACACAAGGAAACAAAAAAGATGAAAGGAGAGAGAGAAAGAGAAAGAGAGAGAGAGTAAAAAATGTGATATAAAAACCGTGTTGCTGGTCGTACTGACGTGTTTATGTACCTGTACATGGTCGAGACCGGATAGTTGCCGACATCATAGCTAACGCGAACACGTCCATTGAATAGTTCAACAGCCAAATGTTCATTCTGGCCGTCATAAAGAAGAACGCCGTTGTCTTGTTCCGTTGAGAAGACCATCGTGACGTTCGCCTCAGGTTTTGTTCTTAAAGGCTCCAACTCGATAAACGAGTTGTTGTGAACAAACGAGAGCGAAGTTAAATATTCGCATCTTTTACCTGCAAATAAACATACAAGAGATTTTCATTTTAATGGCTTTTTTTCTTAACAAAAAAAACAGAACAATTTTTTTCAAGATTTTTTATAATAAAAGAAAAATCTTCCAAAATTATTCCTTATTTTTACATAAAAAAAAGAATAGAAAAAGAAGGAAAAACTCCTCTATTTAATTTTATCTTAAATAGATCTTTCTTTTATATGGCTAAGAAAGAAAAGAACAAAAATTTTTTTTTTGTATATAAAATTATCCAAAAAAAGAATATAAAATGTCAAATTAATAAGTATGAATGCACCGAATCTTGTTTTTTGTTTGAATTTGATGAATTTTATTTGAGTTTCCTTTCGCGCATGCGCACCCGAGTAATTTAGGTTGCGTAAATTACAGTTATTTTCGAGATTTTTGTAAATAACTGCAAAATCGTGTAAATAACCCAAATCTGGTACAGTGAGCGCCACAATTAAGTCCCCACCTGATAGCATTAGCCTTAAGTATATGGTAAATGGTGAAATAATTTTAAATTTGAAATGGTAAAATAAAATCATCTGTACCAGATTTTACGTTTTCTCTTTTCAGTCATTAAAATTATTGCAATATACACCATATACTTGAGGTTAAAGCTACAGGTGGGGACTTAATTGAAGCGCTTACTTTACATATAAACAAACAAACGTATGTACCTACGTACATTGCGCGTTTAATGGTATAAGATTATATTTTTTTTAAATTTCATTAAGGTATTGCAAATTTTTAACTCTCTAAGGCAGTGGTTCCCAACCTTTTTTGAAGTGCGGCCCACTTTTTCCGTAAAAAAAACTCTGACGCCCAGTGTATATACCATATATAATTTTTAGGAATCGACTGAATATTCGGTTTCGGCCAGTTTCGGACAAAAATCCTGGTTTCGACCAAAAAGTAGCCGAACCTTTCGGCCGGCCGAAACCTGAGTTTGAAAAGATGGGATGAGACTCGCCCACAAAAAAAAAAAACGGTCAAATGATTTCCACATGAAGGAGAAAAAAATTTTCCTCCAAGCGAAAAATGGGACGGAAAAAATTTAGCATTCTCAAAAAAAGGTAAAATGATTGCTGGGAGAGGGAAAAAAAATTTTCAGTCCCGAAAAAATTTCGTTTTGCTAGGGAAAAGTTAAAAAAAAAAAAAAAGGTAAAATGAATTTTGTATAGGAAATACAAGTTTCGGTTTCTGCTGAAAATCTTGTTTCGGTCGGACCCTAATAATTTTATATTAAATATATATAATTTTTATCTTTTCTTAGACGTCCGCGGCCCACGGGTTGGGAACCGCTGCTCTAAGGTATCAACAGAGATTTAAAATAAAATAAATTTACCTGAATAGCCAGGCGCGCATTTACAAATATAATCATTAGAGCCCATTGGCTGGAAGCAAATTCCGTTTTTGCAATCGTGATGTTGACACGGCGATGTCTGTGGATAAAGCATAGCAACCATTGGCGCGATCTCACAAAACTTCCCAATAAAATCCCCGGGACATTTGCAGGCATAATCGTTGATGCCATCGACACAAGAGCCGCCGTTCTAAAAGAGAGAGAGAGAGAAAAAGGAGAATTACAAAAAAGAGAGGGGGAAATTTGTTTATTTTAATTAACTTACCTGACAAATATGATTTTGGCAATCATCAATGTTTATAGAGCAATTCTCCCCGGCAAAGCCCACCAAACACTCGCAAGTGTAATGAGTGAAGTGGTCAACGCACAGAGCTCCATTTTTACACGGGTTGAATTCCTTTGTGCAGTATGGAATTTTAGATTCGCAATATTCGCCTAAAATAAAAAAAAAAAAAAAAATGATTAATTTGCCATCTACAGTTGTATATTAAAAAAAAAAAAAAAACAAAAAAAAAAAACCCACCCATGAAACCAGGCTGGCATCTGCACTGATAGGCCTGGATAAGATCGACGCAGGTGGCGTTGTTGTCGCATTTATTTTCCCTGCAATCGTCAATGTTGGTTTCGCAGCGATCGCCGGTGAAGCCGGGCGGGCAATGGCAACTGAAACGTCCCTCTTCGAGCAATTTGCAGGTGCCCTGATTGCGGCAAGGATTGCCGTAACAAGCGTCGATAGTGTCTTGACATCGGGGACCATGAAAGCCAGGAGCGCATCGACATTGGTATTTACGGTCAGCCAGAGGTTCACAACGAGCTCCGTTCTCGCACGGGAACGTGAAGCAGGCGTCGCATTTTGAGAGTATGTCGTACCCCAAACGACCTGCAGGGAAAAAACACAAACATTCAATGAAGAAGAGGGGGAAAATTCGAAAGGCGTACCTCTGCACTGGAAGGCCGAGGCGGGGGTAGTGAGCAACAATTTGTCCTTCATAGAATGGGGCTCTGCGCAGCGGGCGATGCCGGGCTCAACGAAATCTCTCTTCACCCATTCGGACAGCCAGCGAAGCGAACAGTCGCAATATAAAGGATTCGCGCCCAGAGCTCTGCAACATGAAATGAAATCTTTTAATTCATCATCCCCAAATGGGAATGCATGCGAATTTCTATTTACATATGCGTGATTGACTTCAAGTCTGCAAAGGAGCCTTCGGGGATCTGCGAGATGTCATTCCCGTGCAAGGAGCTGAAACAAAAAGGCAATTCTCGCATTTTTGCACAATTATTTTCTTGAGGGAAATCAAAGCTTACATGATGCGAAGGGATTTCAATCCAGCCAAGGCATCTCGTTGAATGCATTGCAATTTGTTATAGCTAATGATCCTATAAAAGAGAAATCATTTAGAATGAATGAAGACACGCAAACAAACAAGTGAACAACTTACAAGGTTTCCAGTCTAGTGAGATTTGCGAAAGTGAAATTCGAGAGGATTGTGATTTGATTGTTGCTGAGGTCTCTGAAAATAAAAAAATTATTTATTATTTACTGAAAACTATTCGATGGGGAGGAGCAAATGCCCCCGTTTTTGAACTACATGAGAAAGAAAATTCTAAGGAAATAAATAAATAAATTCAACTTACAATCTAGTCAGCGACTTCAGATGACTGAGTCGATCGGCTTGTAGAGTCTGAATTTCATTCACATCAAGATATCTATTTAAAAAAAATAATAATATTAGATTTATGTTGAATAAAAAGAATATTTTAGAAACTAAAGGTCTTTAGAATAAGGGCAAGGAGCCAGAAAAGGAGCCTCTATTAAATTCAACTCCTTTTATGCAAAACGTTTCGGCCGATAATCAGTTGCATTGGAGTTTTTTAAGTAAATAGAGTTGTCAATAGTCTGATCATAAGCTTGTTAATTTTACATTAGCCTATATGTATAAATAACAATGTAAACAATTGTATATGATGAGAGTCTTTGCGAAGAGAATTTCGAAATGTCCAACTGAAGATGGCATGATTAATTCGGCCGAAACGTTTTGCATAAAAGGAGTTGAATTTAATAGAGGCTCCTGCCTGGCTGCTTTCCTCTTCAATCCTTTATCCAATTCTACACTAAAGGTCTTTAATTGGGCTAGTAGCAATGCAAAAAGAACCAACATTTTTCAAAGGGGGCGGGTTCGAAATGATTGGTGTAAGAAAGGACGGAATAGCAGAGGCAAGGGGAGAGTAAGGCGTAATTATATTTGAATGCCGGATTAAAAAAAAAATACTTTTTCCAAAGGAGGGGGCTATACACCAGTGGTTTCCCAACTTTATGTTATTACGCCCCCCTAAAATCGTATAAAATAATTGAAATGAACCGAGGAGATTTAACAGAAAACGTAGACATTTATTTATACAACAGAAATATAAATAATAAACACAAACATCAAAATATAGTGTAGTCGTCTACACCATTACTATACAACATTTCCTCCCCACTAAAGTCAGAGGTTCAGCCTGTCGGGCGGCTTAATTTGCCGACGAACTCTTGAGGTCATCCTTGCTTCCTCGTTATTATCCATCGGACTTAGACCTGTTGCTTCAACGTTATTTTCCGTCGACAGTCTTCTCCAAATCCTCATTCCTTCTTCTTTTTCCACCTCTTTAGTAATTGTCAATCTTACAATCGCCATCTTCATTTCTGACCACTTCATTTTCACTCCTACTCATTCCTCTTTTAATCAATTGATCTAGATGCCGTTTCCATACTTGACCATCATCCATTTGCACCAGGTATGTTCTTGTTCCCAAAACCTCCACTACCTTTTCTTCTATCCAAGATCTCTTGTTCGGCATTCGGTAATCCCGTGCTCTTACGACCTCCCCAACTTTAAAATTTCTTTCTAGATCCTCTTTTCTTTTCTCAAATTTTAAATTATCCTGACTTTTAGGCTTCATCAAGTCAAATCTCATTTGAACCTCCCTCTTGAGCATCACTTTTGATGGAAAATCTTGAATTGAAGCGTGATAAGCGATTCTATAGTTGAATAAATATCTATCAATTATAGATTTTAAAGATGCATCCTTATTTCGAGGATCCTTCAACGCTTTTTCAATCCCTTTTTAGTTTCTCTTACCTCTATATATATGTTAATATATATAGAGAGAGAAAGTATTGGATTCATGTCAAAAATTCGATGTCGAGATTTTGATGGATCTTTACGTTTTGAGGTCCCCTGAATCCAAAAAAGTGGTTTTCGCGACATGGTCTGTCTGTCTGTCTGTCGTCTGTCTGTGAACAAAATATCTCAAGAACGAAAAGAGTTAGGAGGTTGAAATTTTATATTTAAGTTAGGCACCCCCCATGGGACCTGACACGAAGCTTTTGAACAAAATCGGCCAAAGAGTACTAGTACTTTACTGATGCACTTTTTCAGTTTTTTTCGATTTTCTCAAAATTTGCTCCAACGATTTTTTTTAAAATTCAAAAATCAAATATTTTTTAGATTCTCAATAAAATGTATATTCTCATTTTGTGATTGAAATCTTCTGAAGACCACTTTACTCTTGTACTCCATAGAAAAGATAGGAGAAATGGTTGCCATGGTAACAAAATATAAATATTTTCCCATACTTATAAATTTTACATCTTGAAAATCGAATGTTCCATACTGTCGGAAACTAAATACATGTCGACACAAAAAATCTGGTGTGACAAGCACAGTACACAACATTCGATTACCGAAGGTAAGAGAAAGTTGTGTGCTGTGCGCCAGTCACACCAGATTTTTTAACGTATTCTCGGCAGCTCCATTGGTAGATGGGTGAAACGGCGGTGACGAGATATGTTGAATACCATTTATCGTTGCAGCTAAATAGTGCTTTACTAGCCGTATGGAGACGGAGGCAGTCGAGAAAAAATGCTTTCACCAATCAGCAATCGTTTCGGTTCAATTATTATGTACCATCTTCAGTAGATATTTTGTTCAGAATTGTTCGAGTAATATACCCTGGTAGTATATAGACCTATACTATATTTTATTTACAAAACAATGTTATTCGACCAACTCTGAGCAAAATATATTACTGAAGATGGTACATAATAAATGAACCGAAACGTTTGCTGATTGAAGAAAGAATTCAGAGCATTTCTTCTCGGCTGCCTCCGCCTCCATATATCCTTTATTAATTTAGAAAAAATCTCTTTTCCGAATATTATTTAAAGCTTTTGAATGAATTCTGATATTTAATAAAATAAAGAGATGAATTATAACTTACAATTCAGAGGTTTCTGGAGGAACCCCTCGAGGAATTTCTCTTAATTTGACTCGGCTGCAACGCACTACAGTGCCGACACAAGTGCACAGTGGTGGGCAATAGTTATCACCTAAGCAGCCCTCATCCGTGTCACCTGGAAGAAGAAAGGAATTCAAGACATAAGTGTTGGCTTCATTATTTATTTACAAAAAATCCAGAGAGTTACTCACTGCATTTAAATTCATGATGTGGAAGTTCTTGAACGGGGACATCTCGAAGTCGAGGGGGACTTGCACATCGCGGCCCGGCACCTCCTAAATCATGTCTTCGAAGCCAATCGGCGAGCCACGAAAGATGGCAATTGCAGGCGAACGGATTCGATGCTAAATTCCTTTTAGACAAGGGCAAAAATTACAAAAATTACAAATGGCAGTGCTATTGTACACAGGATTGGAGGGCTTAAATGAATGATGATTATTTTGAACAGGGACATGGAAATAGACGTGCAGCATAACCCTGGGAATTGTCCCTGGTTCCGAATCGGTTACTGAGATCTACTCCAAGGGCGCAAAAGGAGCCTCTAGCCCTTTCGCCCTGTGGTTTCATTCAAGTATTCACAAGATGATCTCAAATGGGATTAAAAGTTAAAATTTTTATAAATGTTCAAATAATTATAAAACAGTGCATTTTATTTAAAATTTAGAAGGTTCTGGGACGGAGGTTTTCCTTAATTAAAAACTCAAAGAGCCGCAGTGGCACCGTCACTACTGATGGTCGGTAGGTGTTATTAAAATAGATAGGCTCTGACGATGATTGTATAATCGAAACTGTACTTTGCAAAGCAGTCAGCCTCAACTTTTAATAAAAAATTGTATAAAATAAAAATTTTATTTCAATAACACCTACCGACCATCAGTAGTGACGATGCCACTGCGGCTCTTCGAGTTTTTAATTAAGTGCATTTTATATTTATAAACCACATTGAAATTTTCAATATTGACCAAATATACAAAAATATGCAATATAGAATTTGAACCCTAGTTCCAAGGGGGCATGATTCGGATAGAAAATTGGTTTTCCGGGACGTACCATCTATTGCAATAGTATTGAGACTAAAGCCCGGTAGTTAGGCAGCCCAAATGGCACACGTTCACTAATATATTAAAAAGATAAATTTTTATGGTAATAAAGGCCGATCGCCCTATTGTCTGCTTTGAAAAAGATATTTCTTAAACAGACCAGCTGCCATTTGGGCTGCCTAACTTCCGGGCTTTATTCTCAATACTTTTGCAATAGATGGTACATGTTAGCAAATAGAATATGCAAATGCATATGAATCCGGGCTTTACATATAACCCACTCGCTGTTTCCTCCAGTTATAAGTCAACAAATAGAATTATTTATATTTTATTTAACGTGATTATTTTATACAATACCAGGAGGATTATATAGAAAATTTTGGCTTTTAAAGAGGAAGGTTTAACCATAAGCGAAATTTTTCAACAAATTGAACACACTCGACGTGTAATTCAAAATTTCTTTAAAAACTTGGACTCATATGGCAAAAGAAGGCGTACGGAAAGAAAATGAAAACTTTTTTTTTTTTGCTCATCTCTCAACAGAGATTAACGCCAATTATAGAGAGACGGAGGAGACATTGGCAACGTTTGAAAATTTTCACGGCAAGTGGGATTTAAACCCGAGTTGGGTGGGCAACTCTAGATTCGTAACTCGCAGCTTATCCGATTAGCCACGAGCCTCCTTTTCCCGGGAAGAAAGAGAAAAATCTGGTGTGACTGGCGCACAGCACACAACTTTCTCTTACCTTCGGTAATCGAAAGTTGTGTACTGTGCTTGTCACACCAGATTTTTTGTGTCGACATGTATTTAGTTTCCGACAGTAGGGTACAATTGAATTCAAGATGTAAAATTTATAAGTATGGGAAAATATTTATATTTTGATACCATGGCAACCATTTCTCCTATCTTTTCTATGGAGTACAAGAGTAAAGTGGTCTTCAGAAGATTTCAATCACAAAATAAGAATATACATTTTATAGAGAATCTAAAAAATAATTGATTTTTGAATTTAAAAAAAAATCGTTGGAGCAAATTTTGAGAAAATCGAAAAAAAACTGAAAAAGTGCATCAGTAAAGTACTAGTACTTTTTGGTCGATTTTGTTCAAAAGCTTCGTGTCACGTCCCATGGGGGTGCCTAACTTAAATATAAAATTTCAACTTCCTAGCTCTTTTCGTTCTTGAGATATTTTGTTCACAGACACACACACACCCACCCACACACACCCACCCACCCACCCGAAGACAGACCATGTCGCGAAAACCACTTTTTTGGATTCAGGGGACCTCAAAACGTGAAGATCCATCAAAATCTCGACATCGAATTTTTGACATGAATCCAATACTTTCTCTCTATATATATATTACATATATACATAGGTAAGAGAAAGTAAAAATTATAAGGAGAGCAAACAGCTCGGATAAAATGACCGGCCTTGTTGAAACAAACGTTTCCAAAAACAACTGCAACAAGATTTTGTTAAATACCCAACCAAGATGGGTAATTATAATTATGAAACGCCCTGTATTATTGATGTTTAGTCATTTATTTGCATATTGTTTGCTGCAGAGGCTGCACGTGTGCATTTATTTAGAGATGCCATCTTTGAAATCAATCATCACGTCATTTAATTGATTTTTTTGTTTAATTCTATCAACTTACAAAGTTTGAAGTGAAGTCAAAGGGTCAAATGACCCGGGCATAACGCAGGTGATTTGATTATCATAAAGGGATCTGAAATAAAGAAATTAATCCATTTTAATTATATTAAAAGGGCGAAAATAACATAACTACAATAGCCACTATAAATAGGGTAGGTGGCCCAGAGGAACAAGACTGTTGAACTCCCCACAAAAAAGTCAACGCTATTGATTTTTATTAGCTCTTGAGAGCATTAAGATTTTGGAAATATATAATATTCTAAAATAAATAAATAAATTCATTTATCGATGGATTCCCGTCAGAAGTCTTGCTGCTTGGGCTGCGCTTATTTCCATACATCTTAGCGGATGTTATTTTTAAATTATAATTTGTTTATACTTACAATGTTTTAAGTCCTGTTAACCCAGTAAACATTTTATTGTGGATTTCTCTTATTTTATTTTCTGCGAGAAAACTGAAAAAGAAGAGGAATTATTATATTAGAATAAAAAGATGTCGTCTGAATCGGGAAGTGAGTGACCAGAGCAGCCTGTAAACAGGATCTCATATATGAAAGGACACGTTGTAGTTAATAAAGAAGAAAGATTCTTACAGTTCGGTAAGTTTAGTGCACCCTTCAAAAGCGCTGGCTTCAATTCCTGTCACGTGATTGCGACGCAAGTCGAGTTTTTGTAAATGTGGCAGGCGACCGAGAAGACCATCTGATCTAATTCGACCCAATTCGTTGTCGTTGAGCAATCTAGAATACAAAATACAATTTTGTATTATTCAAAGAAGAACAAATCAAATAGAGTAAGAGCCTATAAACTGAATTCTAGAAATTGACTTTTTTTCTTAACTAACAAGTCAGAGAACTTGATAAATTTATTTTTACTTTCTTTCGTAATTACTACAGTAGATGGAAGAATTTATCTAAAATGAGAAAACTTTTACAATTTTTTTTTTTTTTTTTTTGCGGATTCAAATTGATTGATCGAAAATTGGAATGTCGCAGATTAATTTTAGCAACTTACAGATCCGTAGTGTAGATGGGGATGTCCTTGGGGATGTCCCCAAGTCCTCTGCCTGAACAATCAACTAGGGTGCCTTGACAGGAACATCCCGCAGGACATACAGCCTCTGGAAGACATTCCCCGGCAAGGCGCGTACGAATATCCTCTACACCTGTTTGTCAGAGATGAGCAAATTAACTCTGAGAGGTCATAAGTACCATTACCCGAGCAGAAGGACAGAACAACCTATCAAAAATGTTCCAAGAAAGAATTATAAAATTTAGTTATTATTTTGAAGGGGAGAGGGAGTAATTCACTTACTCGTTTTACCTCCATTGAAGACTATTACCCGTATTCATAGACTTTTCTTGAGGAAATTGTTTGACCAAACAAAGTTGATTTTTCTTCATTTATATTTGTTTACAAATGTGATTATTAAAAATTAATATGAAATATAATAATATGGATAAAAGAATCCGACGAAGAATTTGAGAAGGGAGAGCAGTTAACGGGATTCTATGGAAGCCTGCTAAAAAAACTGGAGGGGGTTTAACGTTTTTTTTTTATTTATTGAGAGTGACGACATGGATCACGTTCTATTGCATAAAAAATGTGTATATTAATAAAGCAATGTAAATATTGAGAAGGTAGGCTATATAGTTCGTATTTAAATTTGGTAGAAAAAAATAACCAATTCAGCTAGTTTAATTTCATTTTACCAGGGCCGATGTTTCGGTAAAATTAAATAAAACTAGCTGCGTTGCTCATTTTTTTTTCTACCAAATGTAAATTACACACTTTAACCAATTGAATGTGAACTAGGTTATACTAAGCTGTCAAAATAGAAGCTTAATAACGTGAACCAATGGGTCCGGGAAATTGTTTGTTTACTATTTTCTGGCCAACCTTTTTATTTTAAAGACTTTGGGTATAAATGAATTAGAATTTCACAATAGAACCCCAAAAAAAGAGAAAAGTTAGGTTAGATACCAGCTTGATTGCGGCAGCCATATTTCTTTCTATTGCCAATTTATCACTAAAAAAAAATAAAAAAATCCCTAACTGACGACTATGAATACAGGGTATAGGTATATAAATTTAGTCAATTTTTTTCTTTATATAATAAATAATATAGACCTATACATTTAATTGTTTGAGGTCGATCATTTGTTAGTAAATTATAATCAAATACCGATTATTATTATTATCTCTATGTTACATATGACGATTAACATAATCCCCACCCACCTCCTTTTGCTCGGGGTTTTACAAAAAGATTTTTTTGATGCTGATGTTTACATTTGAACTTCTCATCCTTAATTGCCTCGATGCGTCGCCTTTGCATACGTTTCGGTCCCTCGCAGCGAGCGCCAGACGTTTCAATTGGATTGCGATGCAGATATTCGGCCAGCCATCGTAGATTACAATCACAGATGAAAGGATTTCGTCCAAGATGACTTCAACATAACATCAAAACATTCTAATTAAATTAAAGTATGACATAACAGTGCTTCTTATAGTGGGACATGGATTACTCGGAGGGGTGCCGCGAAGGGGATTTTGGACAAAAAAAAGGCAAAATAAACCGAGTTAGCCTTCAATAATTTGAATCCATTTGCAATTACAAACCTCTGCGAATCGGCATTTTCAACTTTATAATAATATAATTAAAAAACAAGCATAGATTGTGTCTATCAACTAAATCTTTAGAAAATAGTCTTTTAATCGTAATTTCAAATATAACGTTTGCATTGCAATAATATTTAAGCACATCTATTCAACTAAATTAAATTGTTCAAGCTTTTTCTCATTAAACTTCAAGAAAATATAACCTATAACTTTGACGTAAGCAAATGTAAACAAATAAACTAACCTAACCTGGGCTTTTTTTATCTAACCTAATCTAAAATATTGCAAATGTTTAAAATTGAGATTTGATATTTTTTTCACGCTTTTACTGTTAACATTCGTAAATGCATGAAATTCAAAATTATAAATATTTTTTTAAACAATCTGTGAGATATTGACATGGGTTTCAAGGGGGCCGCGTCTTCAAAAAGCTTTAAGAAGCACTGCTCGAGATTACATAAAATAGGATTTAGTTTCTTTCTTTTTGATAGAAAAAAAAGACCCTTTTCGTTGACTTGTTGACTAATGTCCCACCTCCTTCTCCCTCCTAATTTATCCCAGATAAAATCGAGAATAGATCTTGGACAATTTATTCCTAGGATGGCCAGCCAGCCAGCCACAAAGACAAATAAAAATCTCTTTGAGATTCGATCAGAGATTGAATATTTTCTTTCGATCTAATCTGAAATTGGGAGATTTTATGGCTAAAATTTTATTTTTATAAATTTCATTCATCTCTCAAGACACTCTAAATTCGGGTAAATGAAAAGTGTGGTGTCTAAACGGTTTCCTGTTTGACCCTGGTGACAAAGTTGAAAAAAGAATTCACGATTACATGTCATTTTTTTTTTTTGTTCAAGAGAGAATGTTATTTTATTTTCCTCTGACCATTCCAATTTATCTATATCCTTTATTATTATCATCCCATCTCTGCTGAGTTTGTACTTTTTTTTTTTCCTTCCTTTCTTTCTTTCTTTGCCTTTCAATCGTCATCAGTGACTGAGGTCAATTGTCAGAGATTTACACGTAATGATCGACCGAAATCGGGGGGAGATGATTCCCTTTTTGACCTTCTCTCCTTGCCCTTATATCCGGATGTCTGTTTACGACATTGCCGATAGAAAATGGCAAATTCAAACCCCCAGACAAAGAAAGAGAGTTACAAATATGGGCATTTATTGTCTCGCCTTCTCTTTAAAAAAGAAAAATCACTCCCCTAGAGAAAAATATTTATTTCAAGACTTAATTGCAATCAGTGTTGGACACACTGGCGCAACCAGGGGGGGGGGGATTTAGGGTTTTAACCCCCCGCCCCCCAGGAGAGAAAAAAAAATTCAAAATATATATATTACAAATAGAAAAGAAAAGGAAATATAATCATTTCAGTTCCGCAAAAGAGGAAATGTTCCCGGGGGGGCGGGCGGCACATGAAAAAAACTTTTTGTTCCGCAGGCGGCAAGAATTTAGCGTCTCTAAAAAAGTAAACAAAATATTTCCGCAGGCGGCGAAAAATTTTGATTCTCACAGAAAGTCGAATGCCCCCCCGAAGGGCCGCCCCATGGGAGCAAATCCTGGTTGCGCCACTGGTTGGGCAAGATATAAGATACTCGCGAATCTTCACATACATGGGAAATCCACTAAGGAAAACAAACGCTCTTCCGCAGGCGGCAAGAAATATCAGGAACAGAATTCCAAAATTGCATCTAGATCGGATCCTTTTATCAAATTTCTTTCATTCGACTTTGGGAAATGTTTTTCCTCCGAAAAAAACAAAATCGAGACGGGAATTGAACTGAAATTGTTCCCTTTTTTTTTTGTTCCCGTCAATAATATAAAATCTAGGAATTAAAAATCCCAGTGGAAGAGGATTTAGTCCTAGATCCTCAGGGACAACCTGGAGTAGAACGGATTTAGGGCTGTCCCATTTCCTGATTCTGACTAAGAAGAGTTAAAATGGTAAAAAGAAAATTCATTGTGTGGTTTTATGAAAGCACGATGCAAGTGAAACTTTTTTTTCGAATCGTAAGCGATTAACTGAAAATTTCCAGAAAATTATTCAATCAAGGGAATTAAAATCGCGTTTTTAATCTTAACTTAATAATTGGAAAATGGGAAATCAAGAGACGATGCATGTTAAAAACTGAGAACAATATTCATTTAGTAATTGAAGATTTGAATCATTTTAAAATATTTTATCAATTTAAAAATCTCACAATTATTTTTTTATAATTCGTCATATATATTAAATTTCAACTTTCTTATTTTTGTCATAGAGAAAAAATTCAAATAATAGTTCTGGGAAATATTAAAATTTGAAGCAATAATTTGTGTCCGAACGGAGTCATCACATCGTTGCAGTTAAGCAATGCCAAGCCCGGGATTGGTGACCCAAAGCAATCAGCGTGTGACGCTCCCAGTAGCCATCGGTACTATTGTATTTAAAATTATTTAAATAAATTAATAACCCCTAAAATGGCCTCTCCTGTCAGCCGAAAAGGGTTAAAAAAGAAAAACCACTTGTGTCTGGATGCTGTCCAACTCTGTTTGCAATAGAGTAAAAAAGAAAATGTATACTTACAGAGTCTGGATATTCTTGAGTGAATCAAAAGTGCCATTTGCCAGCGATTTTATTTTGTTATCATAAAGGGATCTGTAATCAACAAAAAAACAAACTTTTATTAGCTTCCTTTGGTTTTAATGGCCCCGCTAAGATTAATAATCAACTAAATAATACTAAAAGCGAGAGATTGTCGCTAGTTAGTCCCGGCGGTCGGGAGGTTAGAAATAGCGACAATGTCAATATTGATAAAAATAAAAGCCAAGTCAAAGGGGGTGTGTGTGGGTTCTTCCCAGATAGTCAGAAAGCAATTGTTTTAAATCAGTTGAATACGACAGAATCAGAATTGGTTTAATGTTTGAATAAATATGACTGGATCATGAGTATCGTTAATTAGATTACGGTCTGTTCGCAGCCGACGCACACGCCATTCGGTAATCGCAAGTTGTGTTCTGTGCTTGCCACACCAGAATTTCTGTGTCAATTCCGACAATACGAATAATGTTTAGTTTAAAGATTCCATTTCTCCAATAAGCAAGCAGCTAGTAGTTTTTCAATTTAGAATGATGAAGGAAGAGAGGATGTCAGTCAAAAAGGAGCCTCTATCGAATAAAAATCTCCACTTAGAAGACGTTTCGGATTGCCAATAATGTAAGATCAGGATGTTTTTTATAATTTAAGAAATGTTTTATGTTGTTGTATTATAATTATCACTTATGCTCATTTCAGCTCTTAGGAACTGATGATGGTTTTATCTAATTAAACCCGAAACGTCTTCTAAGTGGAGATTTTTATTCGATAGAGGCTCCTTTTTGGCTGACATCCTCTCTTCCTTCATCATTCTAATCGCTGAACAGCCACTTTTATTATCAACGTTTTTCAATTTATATTTATTAATTAATATCCCAGGGCTGACGTTTCGGTCACATATAGTACCATCCTCAGGGCCAAGCCATTGTCATAAGCTATATTAAATAAATTAATAATGTCTTTTGCCAATATACCACTGAAGGATCAATATATTGACAATGGCTTGGCCCTGAGGATGATTCTTATGTGACCGAAACGTCGACCTTGGCACATTAATTAATAAATATAAATTGAAAAAACTTCTAGCTGCTTGCTTATTGGAGAAATCTTGAATCTTTAACAGAATTCAGGATGTAAAATTTATAAAATAAAAATCTGGTGTGACTGGAGGCGCACAGCACACAACTTTCTTTTACCTTCGGAAAGTTGTGTTCTGTGCTTGTAATATAAACATGGGAAAATATTTATATTTTGTTACCATGGCAACCATCTTTCCTATGAAGTACAAGAGTAAAGTGTGCTTCAAAAGATTTCAAGGGCAAAATAAGAATATACATTTTAAAGAGAATCTAAAAAATAATTGATTTTTGAACTTTAATCAAAGTCGTTAGAGCGAATTTTTAGAAAACCAAAAAAAACTGAAAAAGTACATCAGTAAAGTATTAGTACTCTTTGGACGATTTTGTTCAAAAGTTTATTTTTAGACCTCAGTCGATTACCTATCTTAAATATAAAATTTCAACGTCTTAGCTAATTTTCTCCATGGTTTAAAATTGAACACACACACACAGGCATTTTTTAGATCTTAAAACGTGTATTTCCATTCAAATCTCGACATGAATGCATTGCAAAATAACAATTTTTTTTATTATTCTTTATTACTATTAAGGTGAGAGAGAATTTGCTCTCTATGAAGAGAGAGAGTTATAAAGCGCTTAGAGCTTAGAGCTCACGAACGCCAGGATTTAAAACATTTTATGACTGACTACCAGGAGTAGAAAGATTTATAACCATATAATATTTCTTTCTTTTTTTTTTTTACTCTCTTAGGGCCATTTAGGATCAACACGTGATTCTGAAATTATATTAAAAATAACGAGAAAATGCCATGGCCCTCTCACTCACTCATTTTGCTCCAATTGAATTAAACATTTAGATGGCCATTAGAGATATGGAAAGAGCAAGGCAAGGCAAGGCCCAATGGAATAATAAGTTCAATTAGGAGAGAATCGAACACAGGTAAACAATTACTAGCCGCGCCTAAATATAATCTCCCTCATTTATCTTAAGGGCCGAGTCTCGAAAAACCGTTAATAGACGATTCAGAAGCTGGTTACTCTAGGCGGTAAGAGATGGCGTTAGTTATGCCCATAGGGAAACAAGCATTTCATTCGAAAGGTTCTAGCTAATTAATTAAGGTAGATTTTCATTGATCTTTTAACAATAAATACTTTATAAATGTTATTATATATTATGTATCTTTAAAAAAAAAAAAACAAACATTCACACTTTTTTCTCATTCACGCTCACACTCACACACACATTCATACAGTCTTTTCGGCAACTTAGGCCATATAAGACTTTGACGATAACCGTTGTAATTAATATATCAATTTGGGGTTCAGGCATTTCTATTTAAGTCATCTGGTATCCAAATGGCTTAAATAAAATCATCGGACTGCCTGGGTCCGAACCCGCGACGGGTTAGCACGCTAACCTCTAGACCATGCCCCGAGGGCATGTATCTTTTATAAAAGCATAAAAATATATAAATATAGGCCATTAGGGGATCGGCTGTTGGACTAGCCTGCCATCTATTGCAAGAATGCTGAACTAATTTGACAGTTGGTTTTTAAATAAATCATCTAAGCTTATTTTAAAAATTTCTTAATTAATATGTGATTAATAATAACAATAAATTCATTTTTAAATTTAAACAAAATTAAAGATTATTGGGACTGATTGTTTTTTTTGTATTTGCTTGATAACAAAAAAATTAATTACGATAATTTTTTAATAAGTCATTAAAATAATTATATCTCCATGTCCCAATAATCTCTTATGAATTTAATTCATTTAAAAAAAAACCGCATTGGAAAATCCCTTATAATAGTCTAGTTATTTTTAAAGAACGTTTAGACGTCGCTCCTGAACCCCCTTAAAATTATATTTTAAAAGGCAAACTATATAGACTTCTTGTTTTTTTATCTCTTTCAACATCTACTCTACAGTCATACATCCCCCTGTTACAATAATAATTTTGTTATTACGTATTAATTAGTAATAATAGGAGTTTTTTTTTGCAATTAGCTACTTACATTTACTTCCCTAATCTACGGAATATCCTCTTCTCCCTAAGGGGGCGATTTCCTTCAAGAGATTTTCCAATTTGGTTTATTTATTTATTTGATTTTTCCAAAAGAAATATCTACATAATTAAAGATATTCCTGTAAATTTATAAATGAATACGCTTTTAGGGAAAACGAGGAATCCATTATCATAATGGTTTATTTATTGACCACAGGTGTTTAATTTCCGAGAGAGAGAGAGAGAGAGAGAGAGAGAGAGGGAGGGCGAATTTATCGAAAATGCACAATCGGGAGAGCCTCTCTAAACATTTACGCCTGCATATTGTATACCCGGTCCGTTTTACAGCCTGATTGCGCTAGAATGGCAATTCTTTAAATTTTTCAAATTCATTTTCCGGCTCTTCCTTCCATAGAGCCAATGTTTAATTTGTATTTGTATATTAATTTCGATTCAAAAGGGGGTCCCCTCAACATTTTACACATTTAATAATATTTTTTTCCAATTCTTATGAAATTTTGTATGTTTCTCGGGGGGGGGGGGGTAATTACCACCTTTACCCCCTCCTTGTATCCACCCTTGTCTCTATTGTGTATAAAATGTCCAAATATGAGATTAAAATTTTGAAAAATAACCATAGTTTATTTCAAGCAGTCAACATTTAAAATGCAAGTTTGAAACTAAGGTGCTATGGGAAACTAAATATATCTCGACACAAAAAATCTGGTGTGACCAGCACGGTGCACAACTTTCTCTTACCGAAGAGTAAGTAAATTATGTGCTATGCGCCAGTCACACCAGATTTTTTTAAATAAAACCCAGGAAGTTGGTGGCATGTGATACTGTATAGCGACTAAGAGGGTGGCTCCAAAAAGTAAATAAATAAATTTTAAATGAACCACATAAATGACGTAAAATGAAAAGTGCAAATCTCAATAATATTCCATCCCTTTTGCATTGTTTTAAATAAATGCAAATTGGATTTTTCGCATCAATCAAATATGGCTGGGTCAGCGGCCAGGGAGTCCATCGCCTGCCTCCTCCTGCCAGGGAATCCCTTTCCCTTTATTATGACAAGAGAAGTCGAATGAAAAATAAAATTCAAATTTCAACCTCTCAAACTTGCCATTTTAATAAATATTTTTAGAAAAACATTTCATTCTTTACTTATCACAAATCAGGTGGATAGTACGAGATGAAACTTCTTTAATACAATGTCAAAAATTCGATCTCGATCTCTAAATGGAAATACACGTTTTGAGTCCAGAGTGTATGAACTCTCAGAAGAAAACGAACAGAGATTGACGATAAGGAGAATCAACCAAAGCTTTAGTGTTTCTCTCTCGACAACTTCAATTTATTGCAAATATTTCGGCTCCAATACGAGGGGCCACCTCAGTGCATGTATGGATTTTTTTAGAGAATGTCAAGTAGTAAAAGAATTTTCAAGAACAATTGAGCGCATGAGCCTCGTATCTGGACGATCTATGCCAGTATATTACTGGCATATAGTATACAGTATATATACTGGCATAGATCGTCCAGACACGAGGCTCCATGAGCTCAATTGTTCTTGAAAATTCTTTTACTTATTTGACAATCTCTCTCAAAAAATTCGATACATGCACTGAGGATGGCCCTCTTATAGGAGCCGAAATATTTGCACTAAATTGAAGTTGTGAGAGAGAAAAACTAAAGCTTGTTTTATTCTCCTTATCGTCCGCAACTGCGATTCCCAGCTACAAACAACTACTGAAAAGAGATTGAAATTTGATGTTTAACTGAACTTTAGCCCTCTATAGCATGTAACACGACGCCCTTGAATGGTCTGCCCAAAGATTACTATTACTTTATTAAAATAATTTTTCAGTTTTTTTGATTTCCTCAAAATTCGCTCAAATGATTTATTGATTAAAATTAAAAAATCAATTTTTGTACGATTTTTTTGTGGATCCCATGACCCCCAAGAATCTCCTTTAATTGCCTACAGTATGATTAGTGAAGTCTGAATTATCTTTTTCAAAAATACACTGTAGATCTCGAAAACTATTTAAGGGGGAGTAGGAGCCAAGCTGTTACGCATGTTTTTCCCGATAAAATGCCGTTGTGTAGGCTATATATTTATTATATTTTATATAGGCATTTGGATGCCAATACCCCCTTAACGACACAAAAAAAATCTGTTGTGATAGCAAGCATATCACCCAACTTCACATTCACATTAGATCCTTTTAATTTCCTCTCTCTCTAAAGATTCATTTAATCAAGTACAATTAAAACAAGAAATTATGTTTATGCTCGTAAACGAATTGTCTTGTTATGGGCTATATATAAAAAATAAAAATAGATGAGTTTAACACGCAATTTTACACTGATAGAGAGAGAGAAAGAGATCGTTAAAAGATTTAACAACAGACATATAACTTTTAAGTATTTTCAACTCTTTATTTCTGGCGAATAACGGCTTTACAGTTAATTCATCATTAAATTTTCAATAATTTACGTAAACAGGATGATAGGGAATAAAGCAAATAATCAAATTTGATTTTTTTTTTCTTGTCGAATTTTAATTAAAGCATTCATGACTTGGCGTTAATATGGGAGTAGATGGGACAGACAATGAAAGACGTTAAGCCCCGGATTTAAACCACTTAATTTAACAAATATTTGTGAAATTAAATTCATCGTCTTACTTACAATAAGTTGAGGTTATGTAGATCTTTGAAGCTGTCCTTATGAATGCACGTGATCTCATTTGCATTTAATAATCTGCAAAAAAAAAAAAATGATTATTTTATAGTCGGCTTGCTTATCACTGGTTCAAATGAATGAATACTTACAAGAGTTGAAGTGATGGAAGTCCATGGAAAATACCTCCGGGAAGTTCTTTAATTTTGTTGCCGTAAAGGACTCTAGAACAAAAAGGCAACTGTCAATTATATATTATACTCTGTGATGTCAATCAACAAAATGAATAGGCGGGGAAATTAAAAACTCCTCTTATTCTTTCAACAAGTTTTTTTTTTTTTTTATTTGCGTTATAGAATTATAAAATATAAGAATATTAAAATTAAAAATGTTGAAAAATAAAAAAATTTATTTATATAATTTATTTATGGGTGATAACTTCAAGTCAGATCATTTTATTTATAACTAAGTTCACTATTGTTTTTAAAGAAACCAAATGTCATTACGTCTCAAGCAAATTTTTAGATCTATTCAAAAATAACAAAGCTTTTGTTGTAAGGATTTAAGGTAATATTAAAAATAAAAATAATAATTTGTTCATTTCCATAATCAAACATGTAAGCAATATTTAAAAAAAATTTTAGTGTGATTTTTTTCAATTTTCATGGATTTTTACTTTCTCTTACCTATATATAAAATATATAGAAAGAAAGTTTGGTTATATATCATATATGGTATACGGTCGCCAAAAATCGAAAAATGAAATATTCTATGACAGTTAAATTCTTTTTTTTTCTATATATAACAAGTATTATAGCTTAGTGTCCGTCCTTTGGCCAACTTCCCGTAATTTTGAAACGAAGTCTTTTAGAGGACGTTATGGAGAATCTAGGAAATATCCCGAAATTCCTATAACTTTTTGAGTTATTAATTCCTAAAGTTACGATTTCTCCCATAGGAAATCTATAGAGAAATATCTATGTATTCTTTGCATTTATGTATTCTGTGAATGTAAACAAATCCTCAAGCAGGCACTGAATCGGAATAGTAATAATCATTTACTTTGCCCCTGTCTAAACGCCAAGCCAGACAGGCGACGCGGTTAGTTAATATTAATCTTCTAATAAGTTAGTCTTTTTTTTTTAATATTTAGCTCCTGGTGTTAGAGCTCATCTATTTTATTATATTAACACCTCAAAGGGAAGGAATCAAACCCTCGCCCCCCCCCCCCCCCAATTTCCCTTTTACACAAAGTCTCTCTCTCGTGGTGGATTTTGATACAGAATTTGGAGGGTGAGTGAGTGATGCACTCAACACATTAAAATTCATAGATGCAAATATACCAAGTGTTGGTTGTCAGTCAAAGTGCAAAATAATTACCCCTCAGCCTTACAAGCTGTAGAGGAAAAAGGGAAGGGGAGACAGCGGCGTTGAAAAACACACACACACACACTAAATGATCAACTCATTCTCGTTTTTATATCTTGTTTTTTTTTTGTCTCTTAAAGGCTTTATGATTGGTCGTTAGGGCAATTTACATGGAAATGTATGTATCATATGTGCTGGCAAGTTGGCACATCATACTTATTAGGCCGGTATCACACCAGGACACCACGGTGGCGCAACCAGTGGCGACACCGTGGCTACCGCAGCAACCAATCAGGCAACCAAGAGAGACACCAGCAGTGCTGCTCATTTTAATAATCTGATCTCAAATTCAATTTGCAATATGGACGTTGAAGAGGTAGCACTGCTCTTACATGTGCGACGAAGAAAAAGAGGAAATTTTGGATACATCCTTTTGGTGCCGATCGTTTGATAACTGGAGTATTTACAACCTTGTACGATGATTTGCGAAACAATGCCTAACAAATTTTTTAACTATGAGCGGATGTCAATCGCGTCATTCGTTTGGTGAAGTATCCCAACTTGAAGATCTGCTCTGAATTTCTATGATAAATCTTTCTGTATCGAAACTCATGATGAAAACGCACGGAAAAACAGGTCCTTTCACTAGCGGTTGCCATCAACTGGTGTCCGAGTGAGTGAAGCGCCGTATAATTCTATACATTTGACTGGTGGCGCCACCACTAGCGGTGGAGACACTGCACGGCTGGTGGCTCAACCAAATTTGTGGAGCAACCAATCCGACACCAAGTGAGATATGCTCGATATGCTTACGTGTATTCTGAGTGGTGTCGCAACTGGTTGCGCCACTCTGGTGTCCCAGTGTGATACCGGCCTAAGAGAGAATTGAAATAAATCGGAGGCTTTTATTTTTGGCTGCGCCTGCTCTTTCTCCTGTCTATAATGATATACTCCTAAAATCATTCTCAATGAAAGAATTAAATACAGCTCATGGCCAGCCCTGAATTTCTTATTAGAAATCTTCAATCTTGAGGCAAGGAAGTGTTAAAATGAATTGACGCTGTTTACAGATGTTAAAAGTTAACGTTTTTGCTTAGTGCCTTAAAGTGTGCTTTTTTTTTGCCCGTCATTGGGCTAAAATGAAATAAAAAGAATATTTAAAGTTTGTACTTACAAGGTGGCAAGTTCTTTAAGTCCCTGGAAAGCGTCAGCAGCCAATTTCGAAATTTGATTCTTACTAAGATCTCTGTGAACATAAAAAAAGAAGAAGGGCATTAGATTCATTCATTTGAAAAGGAGAAGTTTTGTTTGTAAGAGACATGCAATCCCCTCCCTCCCCTCCCCCAGTTTGCAATTTATCACCACCCTGAGGGTATCGTTTTCAACCCTTTTCTTCTCTTCGCTTCCACTTCTTAAGATCTCCCTCCCCCATCACAACTTGCTTGTCGTAAATTAACAACTACGGTAGTTAATTGGATATATATTTCATATTGAAATGGAAAACTTTTCAAGTGGCCCAAGTTAATATTTGCAAAAAGGAAGGAAGGAAGAAGGGAAAGACCTTTGATGAAGAACACCTAATTTGTTGTTAAGATTTAATGATTTCTTCTCTTTTGAATTAAAATTGAGAATAATAATAATATTTCTGGGTTAGTGTGATCGATAAGGAAGGAGTTTTTCTCTCTCTCTCTGGCTGTCAACGCCAACGAATTGTTTATCCTTCTCTAGTAGTTTCCTCCTCTCTTTAAGCTCTTCTTTATGCCTATTTTTTAAAATGATGTATGACGTCATATTTCAAACTGTGACAATTTGTCTTTGGTAATATATGGAGTTTTATAATTAGTATTCGTGAGTCACGTGGTGGGTGGTCCCGATCCTGAGAGAGAAGAACTAAAACCTATAATTTAACAAATTATAAATAAAATCTCTCTCTTTTAAAATTTAATTCAAATTTCTCCTATTCCCAAAGACAAATAAATAGAATGCATTCAGTTATACAGGGATTAATGGAGGTAAAAAGATCACGATTTTCAAAAAATGAATCTACTAATGACCTAAAACCAAATTTTTTTTAGACTTCGCGCCGGGGGGGGGGAAATTTTCGGGCTTCGGAATCCCCCCCCCCTTTAATAAAACAATAATTTGTAGGCATTAACAATAGACGAAGGAGCAGGCAGCTTACGAAATCAAAGTGATGCCCAATTGCACCGTTAAATTAAAAAGCTGTTCATTTGCACCAGCCATTGAATAACAATGCAAGGCTTAATAAATGTCGAGCCGGGGGACCTGGCAACAGCCACCGCAATCCTTGCGAAACCTCGGGTGAATTGACCACGAGGAATCAGAGTGTGGAACGTCCCCCGATAGCCATCGGTCTCAGCGGCGTAACTAGCCTTTGAGAGCGGGGGCGCCGTTTTTCGTTCGACCTTTTTTTTTTTTTTTTTAGTATTCGAATCTCGTTCGGGCTTTTTTTTGTAATTTTTCTCCGGATTTGTGATATAAAATGAATTTGAATCGAAATTTCAAAAAAAAGCCGGAGATTTTGGAAAAAAAGCGGATGCGCGAGGGGCGCCAAGTGCGCGGGAAGGGCGAAGGAGGCGAGCGCCCCCTTCTCCCCCTGGATACGCTACTGATCGGTGATCGGTCTATGTATTCAAAATGGATCGAATTTTGAAAGATAATCGCGATTTGTGCACTAAAAAGCCTGTGAAATTTTGAAAAAAAAAAGAAATAAATTAATGAAAAAAAGAAGCTTTTGAGTTAAAATTAAATTTAAATAATCCGTTTTTTGAGTTATCGTGACCCAAAGAATTTCTCAAACACATACATGTTATATTATATAAATAGGGTGGGTCCTTAGCGGGGGCGTTTTCGATTTTCTTTGCTCCCAGGGGCTCAAATGCTTCCAAATTGATAAAAAGCTCTTAATATTAACTCTAAAATAGTCCGCATTCCAACCAAAGTTTCTTATGGAAATAACATGGGAAATATTTCTTTCTTCAGAATTTTTAAACTTGGGGACAGATAAAATGGTGAATATCTCATGTTTTTATAGAGAATTCGACGTTCTACAAAATCCATAGATAGGAAGTGGCGCAGGGGCGTATATAGAAATTTTTTTCCATTTTAAGCATGCCCTCAGCAGCTAAACCTATAAGATTTTCTATTAAAGAAAAATCTTTTAATTTACAAACTTTTTGTCTGTCTATGGACCACGGGGATCGCCAGAATTTTTCAACCTGTCAAGGGGTCGCGTATTCAAAAAGATTGAAAAACATGAGAGATTCATCATTATATCTGTCCCCGAGTTTAAAAATTCTTAAGAACGAAAGAAATATTTCCCACATTATTTCCATAAAAAATTTAGGATTGAATGCGGGCTATTTTAGAGTTAATATTAAGAGCTTTTTATCAATTTGGAAACATTTTAGCCCCTGGGAGCAAAGAAATTAGAAAACGCCCCCGCTAAGGACCACCCTAATATATAAAAATAAATAGAATAGAATAGAGAACTTACATTCGGCTCATCCTTTTATACGGTGAGAAGGCTTTCGAGGGCAATTCCGTTATCGCATTTTGTTCTAGTCTCCTAAAAAAACAAAAAATAAAACAATAAATAATAAAAAAAGCATTATAATTTAATAAGATTTAAAATATGGACGTCCCATAACCACAACAAAGCCCATTTACAAAACAATCAAAAGGAATTAAAATGTTAATGTTTGCTTATATTTACATAAATTGAAAATAGCGTGGCCGAAACGTTCGTTGTATCTGATACAACCAGAAAATAAGTATTTTTTTTTTTTTTTTTTAAGAATATAATTAACTTTTCCCGCAATTCTATCCACACTCCCTTTTTTTGTTCTTATTATGTCGGATGTCGTGTAAAATTTTTAAGTTGACTAATTAATTTGTCAACGCAGGTAATTAGGTAATCTGTTTGTGTGTATGGTGCGTGTATTTTGGGCAATGGTAGAGGGAGGGAGGGAGGAGCTTAACGAGATTTTAAACAAGCCTAGCTGGCTGACGGACCGAGGGGGGTTCTGAATGCTTGTTAACACGGCCTGCTTGGCCAAGATCCCTTTTGCTGATAACCACCCACCCACTCACTCACTGGCCACAACCACAAATTGTCAAGATTTGATTGACATCCCTTCCTCTCTCTCTCTCTCTCTTTATTTATTCATTCTTTGAAATTTTAATTCCTTGATCTTTAAATATAATAAAACTTCCTTAAGGGGGTTCAGGAGGGGCGTCTAAACGTACCGTGCTTTAAAAAAAACTAGACTATTATAAGGAATTTTTCAATGCGGTTTTTTTTTAAATGAATTAAATTCATAAGAGATTATTGGGACATCGAGCTATAATTTGTTTTAATGACTTATTAAAAAATTATCGTAATTAATTTTTTTGTTATCAAGCAAATACAAAAAAACAATCTGTCCCAATAATCTTTAATTTTTTTTTAAATTTAAAAATGAATTTATTGTTATTATTCTCCCCCACCCCCCATTGTAATCACATATTAATTAAGAAATTTTTAAAATAAGCTTAGATGATTTATTTAAAAATCAACTGTCAAATTAGTTCAGCATTCTTGCAATAGATGGCAGGCTAGTCTAACAGCCGATCCCCTATTTAGCCTATATTTATATATTTTTATGCTTTTATAAAAGATACATAATATATAAAGTATTTATTGTTAAAAGATCAATGAAAATCAATCAAATGCATTAAATATTATTAGCTACCATTCTGACATCTCTTGGTAAATTTTTGAATTACTTGATTTTTTGGGCATACTTTTTTATGACACACAATCGGGAAAAACATGCGTAACACCTTCAATTTTTATAATTTCTGATACAATAATCCCTTATGAATTTAATATTTTTTTTTTAAGTACGTTTAGACGTCCCTCCTTCCTATTCTCCTCTCCCTTAATGATCGCTTGCACACAAATTCACATTATTTCAGGGTTCAGGGTTAGTCAATGGCTATCTTCATAAAGTTTCCTTTCCCTTGTCTATTCTAAAAACAAACAATTTGATTTACATTAAGTTTAGTGACCTTTCGCTAGTGGGATAATTAAGCAAGTTTCCAACTGGGGACAATCGTATAGGAAAGCTTTGTCTCTGTCCCAACTTCCAACCCTATAGGATGTCAAAGTTTTCTCTCTATCAAGGCGCTAATGATGACACACAAACTTGCTGGCAAGATTATTCATTTACAAAGAGAAACAAAAAACATTCCTTGCATTATGATAACAGGCAAATTTAAAAACATCGACTGTACAGGAAAGCAAAATTTTTTTTGTAAGGTTGTCCGGACAGTACCCCGTAGAATCTAAATTTTATTATAATTTAGTCGTGACCTATCAGTGGATTCAGTTAATAATTTAATGACCAAAAATAATAAATAAATGTCTTTTGACTTTCACATAATATTGATCTGGCAACATCGCAGCCAAAATTATTTCTTTTATTATGGACCGTTCCAGGCTAACGTTTCGGCCACTGGTTTAGGCCATCTTCAGAGCCGGAGACGAGAATAAATGAAAATTAAAAAATAAGAAATTATATATAATATTTAGATATTATATATATCCGTATATGAGCCGCGAAATTTATACAATTAAATATTTATTAATTCATATATCCGAA
This sequence comes from Euborellia annulipes, assembly GCA_023213315.1. Classification (NCBI taxonomy): domain Eukaryota; kingdom Metazoa; phylum Arthropoda; class Insecta; order Dermaptera; family Anisolabididae; genus Euborellia; species Euborellia annulipes. The sequence goes on along the minus strand of JAKCPI010009386.1, from coordinate 3,677 downwards.
AAAACCCGATTTAAGCCCTACCACTAGACCAGTCTGTCTAGTGTTACTCAATTCCCTTTTAAATAAAATTTAATTGTGAAAATTAAAAATTTCAGCGACACACATTCGCATGAACGGAGTGCTCATAGGACAACGAAAGATCCTTTCATTCTTTCGTTGTCCTATGAGCACTCCGTTCATGCGAATGTGTGTCGCTGAAATTTTTAATTTTCATTTATTCTCGTCTCCGGCTCTGAAGATGGCCTAAACCAGTGGCCGAAACGTTAGCCTGGAACGGCATAATAAAAGAAATAATTTTGGCTGCATATGTCTGGCAAAATTTTTTTTGACTCGGCCTTTTATTTATAATATTACAATGAGTAATGCAAATCAGTTTAGACCCAATGGGCGGGCGATTTGCAAGAAAAAATATCGTCTATTGGAACAAAAATGTAAGTGAAAGCGTGAAACGCGTTTTATTTTATGAGACGCTCCCGGACTGGTCTGAGTCACGTGACTTACTTATTTTTAAATATGGCAGACTGACATTTTCGTCAATTTTTTGTCATTCTTGTTAAAATATTTTTAAAAGACTTTATCAGAAAATTTTAATTTTATTTTTAATGTATTCTCCGGAATTAAATTGATAAAAAGAGAAGTTTTTTTTTTAACTCTATCAGGAGAAGCTACATAATCCGAATTGTGTGCGAAACGCTCGACGACATTCCCTATAGGCTATATGTTAAATTCCAATTAATAACCCTTCGTCAGATCTTTTTCGAAAAATTATTTTATACATATTAAAAAATTAGCTTTTCATCTTTCCCTTAACAACTTTAAAATTCTTTAAATTTGATTTGAACCGAACAGACAGACAGACAGACACTTTGCAATTATATTTGTGAAATGCAATGTAGATAATTTGTTTTATTTTATTATTAGAATTTCAATTTAGGTGATTATTTGCAGGTAGAGGGACAAAGACAGACGGACGGACTTGTATATATTACATGTCAACAGCACATGAATATCTCGTAAATTATACGTGTGCCTCCTCCCTCCCTCCCTCCCTCCCTATCAATTCTACTATATAAACATAGAAGTGAGGGGGACTGTCGCTGGCATTTTTTTTATTTATTTTTATTTTCACCCGTCAAATAACCATCACCCCTCAATTTGATTATAAAATTAATTCAACATCAACATCACTCAAAGATTTATTATTAAAAAAAACAAAACTTACAGTTCTTTGGTGTTCTCAGGTAGATGTGTCGGCACCTGGGCCAAGGCTTTTTCTTGGCAATCGACAATGCCACCTGCACACCGACATGGATGTGGACATTGTGGCTGAGTTAAACATTCACCGCTTGGCCTCTCAACAAGTCCTGAACATTTCAATTCTTGTTCGTGTAGTTCAGCCAGCGGTTGTCCTTTTAGGTGATTCGGTGAGAAACAACGTGTATAAATTGCAAGTCGTGGCTGACGTCTCAACCACCGTGCCAGCCATGACAGTTGACAATCACAGATTAAATTGTTTTCAGCTAGACGTAGTTGTCGTAAATGTGACATGTCCTCAAACAAATCCTTGGCAAGCCATGTCAGGTTGTTGTTGTTCAACGCCCTGAAACAAAACAAAAAAACAAACATCTTGAAATAAGACCTCCCCTCCAATTGGCTGGCTCTTTTTACTCTGTTATTATGGGTACTCATAATTTGATTAATTTCTTTCTAAATCAAACACAACTGACTAACAAATGTATAATTAAGATATTGAATTATACCACTAAGTGATTAATGAATGCGTGGGTTGCTATGTTTCCCCTCATTTTGTTAATTAATCATATGAATGTTGATTTAAAATGAACAATGTGGCATGTGGCATAGCACTTAAAAGCATTCACAGTCGGAGAAAAATTTTTGGGTACTGATACACAAAGACGTAACATGTAAACATAGGGATCATTCAAAAGAAAGTTTTTTAATTTTAATAACCAAATATCAGGTATAATTCGTTTGGCGCCCAGTCAAAGTCAATATTAATTTTTATTTTAATTATATACCTTGCTATTTATATAATTTTCAATATTTATTAAGCGGTATTATTAATTATTTTTCATATGACGAAGTGAGGTTATGTTATAACTTATAAATATTTGAAAGTGAAATTAGGATCAAATTGTATGACAAGAATGAAATTATAAATCATACAATGCGTGCGCCCTTGCGGTCAATTGGCCAACTAAAATTAAAAAAAAAAAAAAAAAAAATTGACATTTACGCTAACCTCATTTCCTCACTTCATCAGATAAATATTTATAATAATGAATAATATCGTATTCGGGTCTATTCTCTAAGCAAAAAGGTTAACGTTTAACATATGAAATCAGCGTTAATTCATTTTAACACCTCCTTGCCTCAAGCAAAAACTTTAAAGCCAAAGAGTTAACATTTAGTCATTAGTGTTAAAAATTAATGTCATGTCTAGAGGGTGCTTTTAATATTTTAACGCCCTGTTTAATGCATAAAAATGGCGTCTTTAACCTAAAGAGTAAGGTTATGATTTTGATAAGTTTGAAATAAAAACACATGTTAACGTCGCTGTTAAAACTTCGTTTAGTATTTTTAAGCTGGTGTTATTACTTTACTTTTTAACAATCAATTTAAGGTCGTGTTTTTAGAGAATAGATCTGACAACCACCTATAATTTAAAAACCCAGTAAATTTAATGCATTAATAACTAAACAAGCTTATAATTATATGAATTATTTTTAAATGCTGTTATGGTTGGTTGACCGAAACATTTGGGACTAAATAAAGATGATCTAATTAAAGGCTTGTTTGCATTTCAGAAATAAAAACAAACAATCAATGAATATAATTATAATCAACAATGTTAAGAATTAGAGCCATCTTGATTCGTTTAAGATATTATCTCCCCTTAATTGTATAATTGAATTCCATTAAGAGAGAGAGAGTCCGATTTGCATGGAACAGGTGTTTCTAAAATGCCATCTTGAGCTACACAAGGTCTTAATTTCAAGCCATTTTGGTTTATATCTAGTAAGAGTACTATGAACAATTAGAGAGAATATCTTCCTCATTTGCTTAGTGACAGTTCATTTGTCAGAATGACTGTGAAGACAGAGAGAGAGAGAAAAACACCTCAATTTGCTCGCATTTAATTTGGAAGGAGAATTTCAGACACTTGCATTTATTGGAAGGGGGGTTGCAACTAAATAGTAAGTTTCAAATTTACTGGATCTTTAAATTATAGAAGATGGTAAATGCATAACTTAACGATCAGTTATCTAAAGCCTCCTTTAAAAAGAAATTGCAAAATACAAAAAGAGTGCGACATCGTAGTCGGTAATTAATTTAGTGTCTATATCATCTTGACAGATAGATAAGCATAAAACAAATGCCTTAATTTAATTCAGATTCCTTTAATTTTTAATTCGTATTGAGCGATATTATTAATATTTACCTGACGAAGTGAGGTTATGTTATAATATCCTATAAAGAAAGTGAAATTAGGATCAAATTGTAATTATAAATCATACAATACGCCCTTGCGGTCAACTGGCCAACTATATAAAAAATTGACTGTTAATTGGTGCTGGGTAGGCAGTCAGGATTAGAAATAAAACATAATTTTATTTCATTCTGCTCGTCGACGTTTCGGGTGCTAATCGCCCCTT
>JAKCPI010009384.1:0-24697 GCA_023213315.1 Euborellia annulipes | reverse complement strand
TGTGTGAGTGTGTGTTTCTGTGTGTGTTCACTCTATATCTTGAAGGAATTGAGCTACGAGGTTGAAAATTTTATATTTAAGTTAAACACCTCCTGACCGGAAAAATAAGCTTTTAATCAAAATCGGCCAAAGAGTACTAGTACTTTACTGATGTATTTTTTCAGTTTTTTTCGATTTTCTCAAAATTTGCTACAACGATTTTTTTTTTAAATTCAAAAATCAATTACTTTTTAGATGCTTCTTTAAAATGTATATTTTCATTTTGCAATTGAAATCTTCTGAAGACCACTTTACTCTGGTACTCCATAGAAAAGATAGGAGAAATGGTTGCCATGGTAACAAAATATAAATATTTTCCAATACTTATAAATTTTACATCTGAATTCAAATGTTCCGTACTGTCGGGAACTAAATATATGTCGACATTAAACATCTGGTGTGTCAGCACAGAACACAACTTTCGATTACCGGAAGGTAAGAGAAAGTTGTGTGCCGTGCGCCAGTCACACCAGATTTTTTAAAAACAACGTATCGATGGCTACTTGGGGACGTTCCACAAGCTGGATTGATCGGGTTTGCCAATCAGAGCGTTCGGCGCGCTTGGCATTGCTTAACCGCAGATTTTTCGTTTTAAAATACTTCATTTTTCAAAAATTCCAGCAAGGAATTCGTGAGAAGCAAAACTCAAATACGCCTATAAAATAGGCAACCTACAGTATCGTTTGGAATGAGAGATGATCTTTTCTGGCAGTCAAATTGGAATAATGAGCAGAAAAGAAGTTTTATTATTGTAAAAGAAAATAATTAAGGTATTGGAAAAAATTATAACTTTTGGGTGGAATGGAAGATCCAATCAAATGTGTTGAGATAATAGATAAAGAGAGGAGATAATAAAGAGAAAGGTCAATGAATGGTTGTCTGAGAGGGGAAAAATTTACCTCCTCTTTTTTTAATCTAAGGGAACGATTAATAAATGATTAATATTAATATAAAAAAAAACTTTTTTATTTGGATACTAGTATTCATAAGCAATAAAAAACCCTATTTGAATATTTAATAGAGTAAATGCTTTGTTAATCTAGCAAAAGTGAAATAGATGATAAATTTTTGAATTAACAAGAAGTTATTGTAATTTATTATTTTACCATATTTTTAAAATTTGGAGGTTTTATTGGATTTCCAGATATTCTTGCGCTAAAACTGCTAAAGATAAAACTGATCTTTAGTCAGTATTCAATATTCAAACAACAATATTCACAGGTTTATTTTATCTATTGACGAGAAATCCATTGATTCTTTTCTTGCTTTCCTATACCTAGTAAATTCTATTTTTGTATCGTTTAAAAATTTCTTTAAAATTTATTTTACCACAAGTTAAGACTTGCTATAAAATTTAATTAAAGAAAACTATTTATAAATTTCAATCCATAGATTCCTTATTTAGATACCAAATTCTCATAAAATTATGCAAAACATTTATTATTAAAATTAAATTTCTTCTTATATCGAGTTTTAAAAAAGAAAATACTTGAGAAAATCTTTCGAGTTTTCATCTCTCCATGTATTAAACATTTATATTAATTATAATATAAATTAGTTTCCAACTTGAAACATCAAAGTTAAAATTTTATCAACTAATGGTAATTTTCTTAACAATTTTTTTTTTTTTTTTTTTTTGTATTCACTAGCGTTATCACAACATTAACAAAAGCCGAGATAAACTTCGTGTTTTTATACTCTTTTTTTCAAAAGGTTTTTTTTTTTTTAAGCAGATTGTTTAAATATTTTTTTTAATTTAAAAAATACATATTTCATTTAAATTACCATCAATGAATGTTATTATTATTTTTTTTAGAATCATAGAAGTGAAATATAGTAGATATATTTTTTATCATATTTACATACATATGATAAAAAATAAATAATTTTATCTTTTTATTATTTATATTTACTTTAATTAAAAAAAATTAAATAGGAAATTTCTCAAAATTTACTTTTTCATTAAAATTATATTAATAAGGGGTAAAACTGAGAAATGCAGCTAAGATTATTTCTTTATTTGGTTAATTCACACAGCTAACCAAATAAAGAAATAACCTTAGCTGCATTTCTCATTTTTACCCTCTTATTAATATAACAACTCAGCTATAAAATGTTTATGCATTAAAATTATAGTATTATTGTATTATTTGTTTCTTTTTATTAAATGTATTTTTATTAATTTGATACCTGAATATTTATTGATAAGCATAGTGTTAAAAAATAAAAAGTATAATTATTCCGTATCGTTTGATCTTGTTTATTTCTCTTCCTTCATGATTTGTTGGTTCCTGATTTGCGTTTATTATTTGACATTTGAATTGAACTTTGTTAGGAGTCTCTCTCGCTCTCTATATATATATATGGACCCTGTTATGCAATGGTGTGTCAAAGACCAAACATCGAGTTTTGAGAAAATCAACATTAAAGTTTTTTGTTTACATTGGATTATATATAATTTTTCTTGTCAATTGTGCAAGTAACATTAAATATAAATTTTTTTAGGACATATTTCATAAAAAATACTATTAATTATAGCATTTGAAACAATATTCCGTGCTTAACTCAATTTTGAATTTTTTGGTCTTTGACACACCATTGCATAACAGGGTCCATATATAATATTGTATATATGTATATCTCAACGTCCTAAACCTTGCTTATTAATAATACTAATCCTAATACAACAAACAACCTCTAGAGATTGACTTTCAAGTTATGTTATGGTTTGTTAGTTTTTAAGCCTTAACCACCGATTGCAAGTGACTTGACAAGCAAGATACACACTTCCGCCCTCGGCAATCAAACAAACTAGTTAAACAACAGCGTCGATTACTCCTAAATGACCTTAAACTCACGTATTAATCAAAAACAATCAAAGGCTTACTTTCTTCCTCTTCCAAGATATTTATCTTTCTTAACAGGTATTTAAACTTAATTCAGATTTGAAAAGTTTTATTTTTAACTTGTTTGAAAAAGATGGAATTTTTTCAACCAATACTCAAATAGGCTGTTCATTATCCAGTCAAAATATCGTTTAAGATAGCAAACCCGAGTAAAAATGATTAAAAATGATCGAGGGATCCACACGCCCGCAGCAGGTCTGCATAGTGAACCTTTAGGGACACAGAGGGATATACACGCCCGCACCAGGGACACATTTGTCTTCTGGGCACTTTCGATCTACTGGGTGTGTCCCTGGTGCAGGCGTGTATATCCCTGTGTGTCCGTAAAGGTTCACTATGCAGACCTGCTGCGGGCATGTGTATCCCTCGATCATTTGTAATCATTTTTACTCGGGAATTTGCGAAATGTGTTTGTGCTTATGATTGGGCAAAATTGCGCCCCTGGAGTCGAATCAGGACTTGTACGCTATCGTGGCGAGTGGAGTATTTTTAACCTAATAAATGTTTGAAAATGTTAGGAGGCGTTTGAGAAAATTGTTCTAAAAGAGGTTTTTAATTTGAAATACTAAGAGATAATCAGGGATGGGCACAATCCTTTAAAAAGGATTAGTGATCCAATGGGCAGATCCGGCCAGTTTTGAGAATCCGATCAATTAATTCGATCCCGTTGCTGCAAAAGAATTAGAGATAAGATAAATTCGGGCGATCCGATTTGATTTAGAAAAAGGAATCGCATATCCAAATCCTTGATCCGAAAATCCGATCCGGACATGGTTTTTAACCCTTTGGATGAATCAAAAGGATATAAATATTTATTAAAAAGTGAAAAATGTTAAAGGATTGGGAATCCTTTAAAAAGGATCGCAAAGATCCAGGATTGCTAATCCTTCGAAAGGGATTAGCGATCCGATCCTAAAACCAGAGAGCAAAAATGATTTCGATCCAGATCCAGGTTCCCCCTCCAAAAGAGGATTTTGATCCAGATCCTAAAATACTGTATCGGATCGGATTTTCGGATTTAAAAACAAAAAGATCGCTCGAACCTGCCCATCCCTGATGACAATTTTTTTGGAACTTTTGGTAAGTGAGAGAAAGTTTGGCCAATGCATATACAGTCAACTTTCGATAATTCGAAATTCAAGGGACCACAAGAAAAATTATCAAGAGGAAAGAAAAAAAATTCAAATCATTTTGAGTTTTTATTAGGCCTATATGCAATTTCGCCGCTTTCACTTTGAGAAGAGCATCTCCAGAAGGAAATTTATGTGCTCTACATTGTCGGAGCCAATTGATTAACGAATCCGCGAGAATAGAATTCACCGTTTCTGGTTTGGAATTTCTTTGCAAATGACTTTGTGAAATTTTTTTTTTCATCAGAATTGTAGACAGCGTTGATGGTGGAATATTGAAAGTTTTGGCGATATATTCTTTTTTTAACCACTTTCCACTGCTACGATAATTTTTTTTTTCGGACACAGTAAGAGAGACTGCTTTTATTTTGCCTTGCACTTATCGTGACAAACTAAAGAGCATGTTAAGCTGGCCTGAAAAGAGGGGATCATAACGCGGAAAAGGAGAGGTAAATATTGCTAGGAAAAATTTCTATTATAGGGAAGGATAGTGTCCTAGTTCGAATTATAGAACGTTCTCTCCCCCTCTTCCCACACAGCACAAAATATTGCAGCAATGTTGCAGAAATATTGCGAATCTTGCATAAATTGCCAATTAATATTGCAGGAATATTGCATCAATGTTGCTGCAATATTATCAATATTGAGCAATATTGGCAATATTGCTGCAACATTCCAGCAATATTTTGTGCTGTGTGGGTTGTTACGAAAAATATTTCGAGTTTACAAGTGTATACCAAATACACAGCATTTTTCGATTTACCGAAGTTTACATCTGAAGAGTGCGAATTAACGAAAAATTCGAATTATCGAGAGTCGACTGTATACTGTATAGACTACTATTATCTATAAGAAGTTCCTCTAAGACCACTATAGTCTAATGCGTCCATATCTACAGTTTATATCTTAAAAAAAAAATAATAATAAAAAATACCCTGAACAATCTCGCTAAAGTTTATATTTATTATCTTTAATCCAAAATCTCTCAAAAGAAAAAAAGATCAATCTAATTGTTTTCTGGAGAATTCTTCTCTCCCATTGAAAATGTGTTTCGTTCTTTCGCTTGCTCACTGCATGGGGCTCGACACAATTGAATTTTGCTAAGACAATTAAATCCCTTTTTTTGCTCTCGAAGGGCGGCTGGCTGGCAGCATTTAATTAACTTCATTAGTACCGAGTGTCAAATAAGAAAGTGAAAATTATTAAAAAAAAAGTTTTGCCGTCAACTCAGCTTGAGCTAACTCGGTTTTCTGCTAGAAGCTTAATCGTCTTTTTTCTCACAGTCAGGTGGGATTTAACATTTCTGACAAGGAAATCGTGGCCTATTATTTTCTACTAATTAAAAAAATTGTTTTTGTAAAAAACAAACAAAAAAAAAAGAAATATTTTTTGTATTATTTGTTTTTGTTGTGAAACAATTTTCCTTCTTAAAAGAATTACCACAGACAACATTGTTTTGTCAGTGCTTTTTTTTCTTGTAGTTTTATAAACTTTTTTTTTTTCTTTCTATTTGTTAATTACTTGAAAAACTGCAAGAAGCCATTTAAATATTTTAGTTCTTAATTTTCTTAAAAAATAATAATTAAAACTTTTCTTTAGAAAAAAAAAATCTTGAGGAAACATAAAAAAAGAAAAGAAGACATTTTAATGGCGGCGAATTTATAAGAAAAAAAAATAAAATTAAAAAACTAATGAAAACATGAGACCATTATATTCGAAATATAATTCTTATCTAAAAACAAAAAAAAAAAAAAAAAAAGGATTAAAAATTTAAATTTTAATAATCTCTGGTTATAATTATAATTATAACTCTCTGGTCCAAACAAGTAAGCAATTATTATTGCAATTTATTTTTAAAATATAAATTTATTTAATGTTTTTAAAAATCTTATATTGTAATATTGATTATTAATTATATGAATGAAATCAGACGGAAGGAATTCCAATTAATATTTTCACAATAACATTAATATGTAATTATATAATTAGGAATGATTTTGAAAATTTGTAAAAATCATATAAAAATAACTAAATATAATATAATAAACTTTTTTATCTCTTATTTAGTAATGCAAACAATACCACTAATAGCTACTATGAATAGAATATGAAACAAGAGAATCAGAGTACTTATACCTATATTCATAAATATATTAAAATGAGCCTAGTCGGGCACTGGAGCAGATTTACGTCAGAATTGTTCTCAGATTTCACTTTTTTTGATTTAAATAATTTCATTTTTCATTAGTTATAAAAACATCACTTAAAATGGATACATCACTTAAAAATGTATTATACATCTTTTTTTCAATGGCCTCATAATTCTTCATTTCACCACTCTTGCTTTGATTTTTTTTTCTTTCTTCTTTGTTTTTCATGTATTTTGAAGGAAAATTGATAAATATTAATATTTAAATACCCGGTATAACAAAATCTAGGGATCATCTTCTGAGCATGGAGGCTGGTCATAATGTATGGATTATATACGCTGTATATATTGTTGTAATTATACAGTATATTGTTGTTAATAAATTGTATTCGACTCGCAATTGAATCGTTTATTTCAGAAACCACCTAAGCGACAAAATTTCAAATCATGTGTTTTTGGTGCTACTGTACAATTTAAAGGTAAATACATCTTTTAGATTATCCCAATAGCATGTCTTTGATTTGGTAAAAAAATATTTGAAGGAGACTAGACCTATACTTAAGCTGCAAAACAGCTTTCTTTAGTTTTCCGAAAGTTGAAAAAAGCGCACTTAGGTGGTTTCTGAAATAAACGATTCAATTACTGTTTACTATGTATATTGCCACGAGATTTGAATATGTAAAAAATCCTACACATACATTATGACCAGCCTTCATGCTCAGAAGATGATCCCTGCCAGGATCGAAACGTCAGCGTGAGTGCTGAGTAAAATAAAAAAGAAAAAACCATATTTGCATTTCTCTTCATTTCTTATCACCATTATAATTAAACACACAGCTAAAAACTACCTTGAAATATAAATGGAAATTGTATTCAAGTTTGCACCAGAAAAATTCAATCAAACGGGATCGGTGAGGCTTCGGCCGAGGTACGGCCGAATGAATATTGGTAATAATAAACAGGAACAGGTAGATGAAGGCAGCCAGCAAAGAACAAAAACTTTATTTAAATATCGTCGACGTTTCGGGAACTCGTCGCTCCCATCTTCAGGACGATTTGTATGACCTATATGTATCAATCTAAACAACATTAACAATTTATCGTCCTGAAGATGGGAGCGACGAGTTCCCGAAACGTCGACGATATTTAAATAAAGTTTTTGTTCTTTGCTGGCTGCCTTCATCTACCTGTTCCTGTTTATTATCACTCAGCCATTAATTTCTTTTCAAACTATTGGTAATAATTTTTTTTTTATTTTTGTTCTTAGGCTTTTAATTTGATATTTAAAGCTTTAAAAATAAGTTCCCTACACTTGTTAGAAAAGATCTATATACTCCTCGCCTTATCTCTAGAGAGGTAGATGCTTTAAATTCACTAACTCGGCTTAGGAGTGCAATAGGCCATTTGGGTCAAAGGTCTAAAACAATTTAACTTTGTAAAAATGTTATTCATATAAATAAAAGTATTATAAATAAATGAATAAAAAAAAAAATTTGATAACTTATTTATCCTTTATTTTAGGGACACGAAATTTTTTCCGCCCTACGAAAATCTTTCCTTATGCGGAACCTTGAGATTTTTGGCCTGCAAAAATTTGGTTTTTGCGGAACTAAATTTTTATTGGTGCAGGTCGAGGGTCCGGTGGCCTGATGAAATGGATAGCACGCCTATGCCTCGGAAAGGCTGGAGATCCTGGGTTCGATACCCGGGGGCCATGGGATGTTTGGCCTCGCCAATAAATAACACAGCTTTGTTAGATATATATCTCTATGACTTTGTTAAGTCCGAAAAGAATCGAGATGTTTTGAATACTAATTATATCAATCTCGAAAATATTTAACTACATTTTTCAGGCCTGCCAATAGTTTTTAAAGTGAAACTTTTATTTGATCCCCTCAAATTTGTTCGCCCTTCTATCAGCATGTCCCGTTACAACCCGTGACGTCAAAAGCCATGACGCTACAAGCCCTGACGTCCCAAGCAGTGACGACAAAAATAGGAAAGTTGAAATTTAATATATATGATGACGAATTATAAAAAAATAATTGTGAGATTTAATTATTCAATTTTTAAATTGATAAACTATAATTTTTAAAATGATTCAAATCTTCAATTGCTAAATAAATATTGTTCTCAGTTTTTAACACGCCTCTATTGATTTCCTAAAATCATTCCCATTTTCCAATTATTAAAAACGCGATTTTAATACCCTTAATTGAATCATTTTCTGAAAATTTTCAGTTAAACGCCTAAGATCCGAAAAAAATAGTTTCACTTGCATCGTGGTTTCATAAAACCACACAATGATTTTGTTTTTTTTTTTGCGGAACTTAATTTTTTCGCCGCCCCTTAAATCGTGCCTCCCTAGGCCCGGGCCTAGGCGTAAATCCATCACTGCATAGTAGTTATCATTTACAAAGGAAATTTGTAAATTTAGTATTTCAAAACACACTAAAATTACAATTTTTTTTTCGTCATAGAAAATATGCATACATGTTCATTCAAAGCAAATCTCAGTTTAAATACCGCTGAGATATAAAAGAAAAACGATTTTATATCCCCTACTGAAAGACAGAGAACCTCACGAGAGCTCAAATTTTTCGCCCTTTCCATGTGGGAAACCCGCATTGGCTTGTACTCGTATTTGAATACCTAAAATAAGGGTAATTTTAAAATAAGATTAATTAATTTGTAACTTTTTCAAAAATTTCATTATTTTGACAACATCTCTCTTCTTAATAGAAGGACTAAAAAAAAAAAAAAACTAGTCAAATTCGTTTTCCTCTTTGTAAAAAGGTTTTTTTCCCTCTCAAATTTAATCTAAAGGGATAATTAGGAAACAAATAAAATTTGTTTCAGGCCATACTGATGATACTTTGGAACAAGGTGCCTATAGAAGCTTCTCGTTGGCTTTTTTTCAATTAGAAAACCTCTGCCGAAATAAATTGATAAAAAATTAATGAAACTTTTCTCTATAAGTTGATGGAGCGCTTAATAATGGTTTAAAACGCCCGAATTGGCTTGTAAACTGAAAAAAAAAAAAAAAAAAAAAACGAGGGACGGATCAACCGACTCTTGTCTAGTGAATCGATTCACTGATGATGAAAGCAATGAAAACTACAGAGGCAAGGGTCAAGGGTGAATGTTGACGATGATCCTGATCAATGATTCAGTTTAGTCATCAATATGCAAAGCATCTAATGAATCTCTTTGGCCGACGGAGTTTGCCAAAATGACCAAGTGGTATCATGATTTTGAAAAAAAAATCAAAAGAACATTTAGTAAATTAAAAAAAAAAGAATTATTAAAAATATACCAGGTATATAGGGTGTTTCAATAACAGAGGCTGTATTTGTAATTTCATTAAAATGAAAGTGATTAAGACTAAGAAGAAATAAATGGCTGTTGTATTTAAACAATAGATGAAAGAAGCAAGCAGCTGAGTAATTAGTCTCCACGAAATAAAACTCTCTGTGCAGGAAACAGTTTTGGCTTTAATTAAATAAGGTCATCTTCAGTTCAATTATTGAAAGTATGTGTATATTGTTTGTAAAAATTTAAAAAATTTCATTTTTCTAGCTTTATAGTGCTTTTAGCTCAATAATAAGAAGATGGCCTTATTTAATTGGAGCCAAAACTGTTTCCCGGACAGAGGGTTTTATTTCGTGGGAACTAATTAGATGGGCGCCTGCTCCTTTCATCTATTGTACTGATTAAGATTATTTTGTATTTTTTCGGAATTGATGATCCCGAGCAATCAGCGTGTGGAACGTCCCCCGGGAGCCATCGCAATAATATAATTTAATAAAGTCATATCCTATCTTTATTAGGTTTTGGCAAGAATCACTCTGCCATCTGCAACCCTCAAAGAGTATCTATATATATAATTAGATAATGTCCGTCTGTCTGTCTGTCACGCTCTATTTAAGGAACTTCCAGTTGGAATTTTGAAATGAAATTTTATATGCATGAAGAGGGCCTTCTAGGGATTACAGGAAAATTATTTTCATCCCGAAATTCTCATAACTTTTTTGAGTTATTAATTCTTAAAGTTACGATTTCTCCCATAGGAAATGTATAGAGAAATATTTATGTATTCTTTTCATTTGAGCGCCGAAGGCGGGCATCGCGGCTAGTGGTTTAAATAATTTACAAAATAGTATTGTCATAGTTAATAATATACAACACATATGTATTTTGATAAGTAAATATTTTTATAATTGTACCCACAAGTTGTTCAAAAGAATCAAGCTGACTTTGTTAAATTATTAGAGACAATTTGGAATTTTATTTTTACTTTCTCTTACCTATGTATATATGTAATATATATAGAGAGAGAAAGTATTGGATTCATGTCAAAAATTCGATGTCGAGATTTTGATGTATCTTCACGTTTTGAGGTCCCCTGAATCCAAAAAAGTGGTTTTCGCTACATGGTCTGTCTGTGGGTGTGTGTTCAATTTTAAGCATGAAGGAATTGAGCTACGAGGTTGAAATTTTATATTTAAGTTAAACACCCCCGGGACCGGAAAAATAAGCTTTTAATCAAAATCGGCCAAAGAGTACTAGTACTTTACTGATGTAATTTTTCAGTTTTTTTCGATTTTCTCAAAATTTGCTCCAACGATTTTTTTTTAAATTCAAAAATCAATTAATTTTTAGATTCTCTTTAAAATGTATATTCTCATTTTGCAATTGAAATCTTCTGAAGACCACTTTACTCTTGTATTTCATAGGGAAGATAGGAGAAATGGTTGTCATGGTAACAAAATATAAATATTTTCCCATACTTTTTTTTTTTTTTTTTTAAAAAAAACACTCACACTTTTTTATCATTCACACTCACACTCACACACACATTCACACAGTCTTTTCGGCAACTCAGGCCATATAAGACTTTTTACGATATCCGTTATTATTAAATATACATATATAGGGTCCAGGCATTCTTATTTAAGGCATTTAGTATCCAAATGGCTTAAATAAAATAATCGGACTGCCTGGGGTCCGAACCCGCGACGTTTGGTATATGAGGTTAGCACGCTAACCTCTACGCCATGCCCCGAGGGCTATTTTCCCATACTTATAAATTTTACATCTCAATTCATATGTTTCGTACTGTCGGGAACTAAATATATGTCGACACAAAAAATCTGGTGTGACAAGCACAGAACACAACTTTCGATTACCAAAGGTAAGAGAAAGTTGTGTGCTGTGCGCCAGTCACACCAGATTTTTAGAAAAATTGATGAGCTTATAAAAATAAAGAAGCAGTCTAGAAAGAAAAAATATTATATAAAATATATTATATTTATCGGTCAATGTTTCGATTACGCGTCGCGGCCTTTTTCAGGATCTAGTTGAAAATCATATTGATAGAAATATTTACCATTTATTGAAATTTTTTTTTCTGAAATTGTCAATTATTTTCCTACAAGCCTCAATTTTTAATCTAGTCTTAACTTGATTGTTAAGTGACAGGCGAAAAGGCAAGCGAAGAAAAGAGCGATGTATCAATGAAAGGCTTTATTTCATAATGGCGGAGACGATAATCCTTTTGCAATTGTTAGCTGTGTGTTTTTTACATTAGAATACGGTGATACTGGTTATTGTTTTAAAAATTATCAGACTACTAAAATTACTTTTAAATAAAAGTCAAGTTTGATTTAATGAAAGTGGCTCTTATATTAGTTAAGAGTTTTAATTCAATCATGAAATTGCAAATATTAACTTTGTGTGGACATCAATAACCGTTATTTATAAACAGGCTCAAAGGAACAAATATATTTCATGTTTACAAGCGTAAATATTTATCATGTATAAGAGAATGAAATAAAAAATAAAATTTCCAGCAAAAAAAAAAAAAAAAAAAAAAAAAAAAAAACGCAGGGACATGAGACCTAAAAAAAAATTTAAATTGATAATAATGAGAAGTTTTTTTACTGTTTGTATAATTAATTTGTCATATTTACATAAATATATAGATGACAAATAATAACGATACATTTTATTTTGCTACCAATGTGTTCTAAGTAACTTAAGGGAAAACCGTTCATGAAAAATCTACTCTAATTTTTTACATTATCTTAACGGTTTAGGTCAGTGGTTCCCAACCTTTTTTGATGTGAGGTCCACCAGATTTTTTATAATAATTAAGCCGTTTGCCTTTAGTCCTGGACCAAATTTTATGACCGTTAAGTAAAAGAAAGAATTATTCTCAAAAGCAAAAAGATAATTGGGTATAAGATGATCAAGAAACGTCATAGAGTTAGAGAAACTGTGTTGCACAGTGTAATTTAAAAGCCAAGGGGGCGCGGGTTCGGATCACAGGCAGTCAAGAAAATTTATTTAAATCATTTGGATACTAAATGCTCCTAATATATATCGTAAATAATATACTATTAGTATCGTTGAAAGAGATGTCCATTCTATCAAATTCAACGAAAAAATGTTGAGATTTGAGATACTAGTAAATAAAAAACATTGTGTGGTTTTATGAAACCACGATGCAAGTGAAACCTTTTCGGATCGTAGGCTTTTAACTGAAAATTTTCAGAAAATTATTCAATTAAGGGTATTAAAATCGCGTTTTTAATCTTAATTTAATAATTGGAAAATGCGAAATCAACGCATGTTAAAAACTGAGAACAATATTTATTTAGCAATTGAATTTTTTTTTTTTTTTTTTTTTAAACACTCACACTTTTTTTCTCATTCACTCTCACATTCACACAGTCTTTTCGGCAACTTAAGCCATTTAAGACTTTTACGATAACCGTTATTTAATAATATATAGTTAATTGGGGTCCAGGCATTCTTATTTAAGCCATTTGGTATCCAAATAGCAAATAAAATCATCGGACTGCCTGGGGTCCGAACCCGCGACTTTTGGTATACGAGGTTAGCACGCTAACCTCTACGCCAAACCCCGAGGGCTTGAATCATTTTAAATTATTTTAAAAATTATATTTTATCAATTTAAAAATTGAAAAATTAAATCCCACAATTATTTTTTTATAATTCGTTATATATATTAAATTTCAACTTTCCTATTTTTGTCGTCATGGCTTGTGACGTCATAACTTGTAGCGTCACGGCCTTTGACGTCACGGCTTGTAACGCGACATGCTGATAGAGAAACGAAAAAAATTTGTGTCGATCAAAATAAAGTTTCACTTTAAAAAATATACTAATATATAGAAATAAAAAGGTTATTTTCTTATATAGACAAAAAAAGATGGACTGTGCCTCGCGTCCACCAAAAGAGAGCAAGCTAACTATAATTTATTTTAAACAAATAAATCCCTGTTCATTTGGACTTTTTCCTTTTGTAAAAACAAGTTGCAGGTGTTGATGGTCTCTCTTATAAGATTATACAATAAAAGAACTCCAAGTTGTGTTACAAAGAGAGAGAAAAATAAAACTAATATCTGAAGACAAGCTTTTACCCCACTAGGTCTTGTCACTGTGAATTAACCAATTGAAGCCGAAAGGCTTTTACAACTTTTAAAATTAATATCAGGAGACTGTTGAAATATTTTGTTTATTTTAACGATGCTTTTTAAACCGAGAGAGGGAAAAGAGAGTTATTTAGAGTAGATGAACTGAATGATAAATGAATTTACGTCGAACTTCCAACTAAATTTTGTAAGATTGTTTCGTTCAATAGGTGTTAGTCACTTGAAGGAAGGTTCATTTATTTTCAGAAATTGGAAAAAAAAAATGTTTTTTTTTTCTTTTTTTTTTGTTTTTTTTGCTCATTTTATTTTTTTCTTCAGCATGGAAAGCCATTTTGAACTTTGTTCTCTTTAAATCCGATATATTGTATGGCGCCATCAAAAGTTTGCCTCTCTCAGTGATTCAAGTTTGAAATTTTACTGACCATTTTATCCACTCTTCTATAATATGTATATATTGAAAGCAAATGTCTTTTTTTATTTTAAAAGTTGAAAATAAATTTGTTAACTATTGTATCCATATGAAATATAAGTGAATTTGTAAATTATGATTATTCACACTCTTTTTAGAAGCTGGAAATTTTAAAACACTTACTAACAAGATTTGAAGTCATGAATGACTTTACTTAAGGTGGAATAGGAGCGAAGGTGTTACGCATGTTTTTCCCGATAAGATGGCGTAGTGTGTCATAACAAGTATGCCCAAAAAATCAAGTAATTCAAAAATTTGCCAAGAGATGTCAGAATCGTAGCTAATAATATTTAATGCGTTTGGTTGATTTTCATTGATATTTTAACAATAAATAATTTATAAATGTTATTATATATTATGTATCTTTTGTAAAAGCATAAAATTATATAAATATAGGCCAGATATAGACTAATACTATATCGTCTGTTAGACTAGCCTGCCATCTATTGCAAGAATGCTGAACTAATTTGACGGTTGCTTTTTAAATAAATCATCTAACAAGGGGAGTGCATAGCCTTGATAATATCGATTTGTACGAAAATTTTTTTTACTTCAACAAAATTCGTTTTTCATCAAGTACTACACATAAAAAGATTTTCGTTCAAATCGGTGTTATCAAGGCTATGCACTTCCCTTGTAAGCTTATTTTAAAAATTTCTTAATTAATATGTGATTAATAATAACAATAAATTCATTTTTAAATTTAAAAAAAATTAAAGATTATTGGGGCAGATTGTTTTTTTGTTTTTGCTTGATAACAAAAAAATTAATTTCCTTCATTTTTTTTATGTCATTAAAGCTCGATGTCCCAATAATCTTTTATGAATTTAATTCATTTAAAAAAAAAACCGCATTGAAAAATTCCTTATAATAGTCTAGTTTTTTTTTTTTAAGTACGTTTAGACGTCGGTCCTGAACTATGTGAACTGAACTGAAATATGTTCGCCACTTTGCCCCTTAAAAAAAATTTCTTTTTTGGATCAACTATAAGTAAAAGAATTTTAAAAAATTTTTCCAAAGTTATTTAAAATTAAGTAAAGAACAATTTTGTAGATGTGTAGGTCTATTTAAGAAAATTTGATTATTTTTTTTATAATATTTATACATCTCTATAGGTCTATAAAAAAACATGCTCAATGACTGACTATAAGTCAGTATAGTGACCAAGTGGCTGATTCATCATCTCTTAACCTGAGCCAGGGATCATCAAAGTGGTCGATATCGATCTCTGGGGAGTTGAGTAGGGAATATCAATGCTATTTAATCGTAAATGTACTGACAGCAACAAGATATTCGTTTTGAATGTCATTTGAAATTACAATATAGAAAGTAATCTTAATATCGCCTGCTGAGAATCATACTGGCGAAAGTCTGAAATTCAACAATTAGAGAAAAACGTTTGAAAGTTTTATAAACATATAGGCCTACGTTTAAATAGCCGGGCCACGAATGAATAGGTCAGAATCAATAGCAAATAATGAAAATATATGTTCGCCACTTTGCCACTCAAAAGAGAAGACGTTTGAACAACGTTTGGTGGGCTTAACTCAAAAATTGAATTTTTGGACTTTCCCTATTCAGCATTCTTAGCAGGAGATATAATTCAAAGAATTCACAGTTGACACTAGTTGAAACATTCTTATATTTTATATTATTTAATTCAGAGCTGAAGATGACGTATTAACGTCAAAATGCGCATAAGCTAAAATAAAATCCTTTTGAGACTTAACCTTGTATTATTTATTTATCTATAATTAGATGATAATTAAATAGAAATAATGTTGGTATCAAGTTTATTGACGATTACAATATTTTGTATTCCTACTCCAATGAATAGAGGCGTAATAATTCTTCAAAAAAGAAAAATAATTAAATAGATTATATCTTTTCTCAAAAAGAATAAATTTTTTCATTAGTCTTTTATACACTGATGTTTTGTTTAGTTAAGACAAATTGTTTCGGCTTTAGATAAAATTACATATCATTGATCGTAGAGCTTTGACGTCATCAGAATAGTAATCACAATAAATGGCCCGAGTTACCTTGTAGAATATATAGCTTATTATCGAAATAAAGATCTTTTATTTTTATTTTTGAATCTATTATTGTATTCAGCAACAGTTGACCTAAAAGAGCAAGAGCTTGGTCGCTTGTGAATTCCCTCAAACGTCCCTTTGGAAATCAAATTAAATCAAAAGAAAAAAAAATCTATTTGTATTGTGTGTGTGTGTGTGTAGAAACAATGAGAAAAAAATTTGACTCTCAAAGGAAAGCAATAAAAAAAAAAAAAAATTAGAACAAACTTTTCTCTTCATTTTGAGTGTAGTTTTAAATTAATAAAAAGGAATAATTTTTGAATAAAACATTTATAAGGTTCTTGGAGATATCATCAAGGTTGAGAATAGCAAATAAAAAAAGTAAATTAAAATTTAAAAAAATACTAACGAAATTCTCTACTTGTTGGAAAAGTTGCCGTTTAAAGAGAATTCTTTGAGTAAATAATACTAGCTGTTGTTTAAATATAAAAAGTTATTTTTCATTCAAAAAGAATTTTGAAGGCAGACACAGTTGCGCCTTGAGCTTAGGCAATCGAAATGCTTAGCCATCTGAAGTGTTGTCTTAAAAGTAGCTTTTCCCCTTTAGTTGCATTATTTATTTATTTTAAAAATATTGGTTTCGTTGACTAAACTCAAAGCTCCACTAACAGCCCTCGGACCTTATGCAGTGGTTAGCATGTTGTACCAAGGATCGCGGGTTCGTATCTCGGTCCACGAGAAGAATTTATTTCAAATGAATTGGATACCAAGAAATAAATAGGGTTGGGGTCTAAATAGCTTCAAATGCCGAAAAAGATCTTATATTAATTTAAAAATAAAAAAAGCTCCACTCTCGAGCACATCAGGCACTTATGGCGCGATCTATACAACAACTATAATTTATTTATAGGAAATAAGTTATTTTACGAGGCTTTTACGGCAGGATGAATTGGCACAAAACGTCACGTAACGGAAATTCGTTACAGCGCTGGAGCGCCGGCAGAAGACGAGGCCACGCCCCCCCTTCCCCCACTACCCGACTAGAAATTTTAATGTGAGACCTATTGGGGCCTCATTGGGTTGCCCATTAGGGACGTACATTGGGATGTCACGCAAAAACCAATCTGGCCCTAATTGGGCAATCCCACTTGGGCCCCGATGAGGAAGTCCCAAAGAGGTCCCAAAGAGGCACCCCATCCCCTAGCCTCATAGGGAAATCCCTATGTGGCCCCATTAATATCCCTCAGGGATGTCACGCAAAAGCCAATCTGGCCCTAATTGGGCAATCCCACTTGGGCCCCGATGAGGAAATCCCAAAGAGGTCCCAAAGAGGCACCCCATCCCCTAGCCTCATAGGGAAATCCCTATGTGGCCCCATAAAGATCCCTCAGGGATGTCACGCAAAAGCCAATCTGGCCCTGATTGGGCAATCCCACTTGTGCCCCGATGAGGAAATCCCAAAGAGGTCCCAAAGAGGCACCCCATCCCCTAGCCTCATAGGGAAATCCCTATGTGGCCCCATAAAGATCCCTCAGGGATGTCACGCAAAAGCCAATCTGGCCCTGATTGGGCAATCCCACTTGTGCCCCGATGAGGAAATCCCAAAGAGGTCCCAAAGAGGCATCCCAACCCCTAGCCTCATAGGGAAATCCCTATGTGGCCCCATAAAGATCCCTCAGGGATGTCACGCAAAGGCCAATCTGGCCCTAATTGGGCAATCCCACTTGTGCCCCGATGAGGAAGTCCCAAAGAGGTCCCAAAGAGGCATCCCAACCCCTAGCCTCATAGGGAAATCCATAAGTGGCCCATCCTTCAGTTGTCATTTTTATAAAGTTGATCCTTAAATAAATAAAAATAAATAAATACATTGCCTGAAAATGATTTAGCATATGATGATTAGGAAATTCAAGATGAAGAAAGTGAATTAATTTCTATTTCGCTTCAATTAAATTCTTAATAAAAGGAAAATCAAATAATTCTATAAATCAAATAATATTTGTTTTGATATCAATTTTCTTTAATTTGAGAATAAGATTACATATCTTTAAAATTTTTTTAAAAATTCCATTTTCTCTTTGTGTCGATTTCAATATTTCTTGAGATTCGTTACTAAAATTGTTTAAAAAGATATGGATGTAAAAATAAGTTTATATCTCTAAAATAAATCACATTAATTTTTTTTACCTTGGCTATATATCTATAGTATTACCATCAGCTATCACATATGAGAAAATATTTTTCCTTTCACAAAAAATTTCTTTTAGTTCTCTGGAAATGTGAAAAATAAATAAATTAATTTTATAAATTTATAATCTTTTTTTAATTTATCTATTTACCTTTCAAAAGGACATTTAATAAATAAAGTTGATATTATGTTCCTTGTATTCATTTATCAAAATTAAAGAGGCTTCTTCTTCAGGCCAATGCGTTCTTACGTCTAAAATTTCTAATGAATATAATTGAAAGAATTAAATAGATTAAAAGATTACATAAATAAAAAAAAAATTAAAATTAAAATAGCAGCAAACGATCACAAGCTTTTTTTTCGATATTAGCCTAATTATGTTTCCAAGGAGATTGAGAGAAAATGGCGACAGTTTGAAAGGTGGTCATCTACTAAAGCTTTGGCGCTGTGATCGCCCTGCACAATTCCATTGGGTCGGAGGCATGCCGAATAGGGAATTCCCTATAAGGGCCCAATTATAACCCAATCGGGAAATTCTCAGGAAAAATAAAATAACTTATAATCACTTTCGCGCAATTGGGTTCTGGGTAGAAAAATATGCAGAAAAGTTCAAGCTTGAAACGAACAGAAAGGGCAAAATGTGTAAATTATACTGAAATGACAAACGAAACGAACAAACCTAATTTCTAAATTTTAAATATTAAGTGATGCGTTATATGTAACAAATGACATCTATTGAGCCTCGCGACTCCAATCCTCATCATCTACGCATGCGCGAACACTGGATTTTATTTATTCCAAATAAGATACTACAGCAAATATTTTGTATAAGTTTTTATTTTAATGTTGGGATTTCCCGTTTAGGTCCCACACAGAACCCAATTGGGAGAAACTGACTATAAGTTATTTTATTTTTCCTGGGGATTTCCCGATTGGGTTCTAATTGGGCCCTTATAGGGATTTCCCTATTGGGCTTGCCTCCTTGGGACCCCATGAGGTCCAGATGTATACGCTGGGTGATTCCAAAGTAATTTCTAGACGTGAAATTTTTATTTTTATATTGGGATTTCCCGTTTAGGTCCCACACAGAACCCAATTGGGAGAAACTGACTATAAGTTATTTTATTTTTCCTGGGGATTTCCCGATTGGGTTCTAATTGGGCCCTTATAGGGATTTCCCTATTGGGCATGCCTCCTTGGGACCCAATGAGGTCCAGATGTATACTCTGGGCGTTCCCAAAGCAATTTCTAGTCGGGTAGCTCTAAAGAATTCTATTTCTCTTTATCTCTTTCTATATTATTTAAAAAAGAAAATTGTTTGTTTTAAAAATAATTATTTTCTTTTTTAAATAATAATCATATCAATTGCTATCCAATTGAATTGAAATAAATTTTTTCCGCTCAAGACGGGAGGCGAATCCCCGAACAAAAAGCTACCTTTGGGCCAAGGGTCAAGAGCCGCCGCAATAATAAATATAAACAAAATTTCAAAGTTTCTTCCTCTATCACAAATCCTTTTCATTTTTTTTTTTTTTTATTTTACAAATGTCCTAAAGGACTCTAAGCCTTTTTTTACAAATTAAAATATATCCTACTCGGCGAAAAAGCTTAACCATGTCTACTACTAGTGGACTAGGCAATATAACATTGGCTAAATGAGACTGGGTTGCGCTGAATTAACTTGAAACAGACAGACAGACACTCTTCCATTAGAGAGGGGGGGGGAGTGAAAGAGAGAAGAATGTTCTGTTATGTTGTGTAGAACAGAGAATATGAAAGTAAAATAATATACAATAGCACTATATTATAAAGATATATTTTTATCCATTAAATCACTTCTAAATCCAGACTTCACTTTTTTTTTATATAGCAGAAAAATATGAAGAGGGAGTTATTGCAAAAATAAATAGAAAAACTAATACCAAATGTAATATTATAATTTAATGAAAAAAAAATCTAAAGCATATTATTACTTTCTCTGATCCTATGTAATATATTTTATTACATCCATATGAATGGATTAACTTTTCATATTTTTATTTTCTCTTTAATTTTTTTTTAATTCATAAAATTTAATAAATATATTTTATAATATAGTTTTTTTTTAGATTAGCCAAGAGAAGAAATCAAGGATCGCATTAAAGGGCTACGGAGCGAAGTGGTTACGCATGTTTTTCCCGATAAGATGGCGTTATGTTATAAAAAGAATGCCCAAAAAATCAAGTAATTCAAAAATTTGCTAAAAGATGGCAAAATGGTAGCTAATAATATTTAATGCGTTTGGTTGATTTTCATTGATCTTTTAACAATAAGTACTTTATAATATTAGGTATCTTTTATAAAAGCATAAAAATATATAAATATAGGCCAGATATAGGCTATTAGGGGATCGGTTGTTAGACTAGCCTGCCATCTATTGCAAGAATGCTGAACTAATTTGACAGTTGGTTTTTAAATAAATCATCTAACAAGCTTATTTAAAAAAATTCTTAACTAATATGTGATTAATAATAACAAATTCATTTTTAAATTTTAAAAAAATTAAAAATTATTGGGACAGATTGTTTTTTTGTATTTGTTTGATAACAAAAAAATTAATAACGATAATTTTTTAATAAGTCATTAAAAAAATTATAGCTCGATGTCCCAAAAATCCTCTTACGAATTTAATTCATTAAAAAAAAAAACCGCATCGAAAAATTCCTTATAATAGTCTAGTTTTTTTTAAGTACGTTTAGACGTCGCTCCTGAACCCCCTTAACGACTAATATTTTGAGCAATCATTCTCAGCAAGCGATATATTAATGATGAAACGAAGAAAGAAAATGGAGTTTTTACATGTCAATTTTATTTATAGAGAATATTAGGGACGTTTTGATCCTATATTAGGACCATGCTTATTGTTGAAATAAGGTTAAAAGTTTCCTTCTCGTGTGGTATAAGATGCTACAACTTCAAAAGAAAAATTAACAATGGCATATAAATATTTAGAGAGAGAGAAATACATATAAACTTATACATATTTCAAGAAAATTCTCTATAATTACTGGTGTAAATAGAACTTTTTTAAACGAATTCTTTTTATGAGTAATCTTTAGGAAAATATCTATTGCAAAAAAAAGGTACTGTATATGTAGGTCTTTCAAATCAAAGTGTTGAATTTTTTAATATTTAAAATATAAGAGTGACCCTTGACCTATAGCTCAGATGTAGATTAGCTTCTGGTCCCAAAGGTTCGCATCCCGTCCCAGGCAAAAAAATTTATTTTAATTGATTTGGATACCAATCAATTGACACAAAATATATGTCTATTGAAAATTCAAAATATAATTTTTTTCTTTCTTATATACCTACTCTAATAAAACGTTTCCACGATACCGCATTGAGGCCCCACAAATCACCAAAAAGTCGAGTCGAAATTTTAAATATTATTATGAATTCTGTAGTTTTTTGTTATAAATATTTACATTTTTGCACTATTAAGACGCTTGAAAGATGAGAAATTCTCAGCTATTAATTTTTAATTCATTTTATTCTCACTCTGCTGACGTTTCGGTCCAGGACCATCTTCATAGCCAAAATAAAATTATTATTGAGAAAAACAAAATATATAGAATCAAATTCAAATCATTTATCGTTTAAATTTTTTCCGTATCGATGTGTCAGCCGAGCTACTGAGAACTCACACTAGGATGAATAATATGGTTGATAGGCTAATAATCTCTATTTGATTACGCCTCCAGGTTCCTTTTCAAAATACGAGGAAAGAGCGATAATCTCACCCTAGTAACAACACTATATTCTCGTAAAGGGTTCAATTTGTGATCGCATAACTGCCGGACAGGATTTCATCCATAAATGAAACGATAAAATTGCTTTATGTAATGAAAAATTAATATTACTTTATTAGATAGATTCCATTAGTTATGGTAAGCATGTGATTTTTTTCCGGAGATGATATCTTTCTAACTGTTTTAAATATAAATGAAAGATTTAATAAATTTATTAATATTCTATATTAATACTTCAAACTAATCGGCCTACATATATATTCTTTTTATAACAAAAAAAAATTGTTCACAATTGGGACTACGTAATTAGAGAGATTAAAAGAAGAAAAAAAAATGTAAAAGGAATTAAAGAGTATGTCTGTGTGCGTGTTTGATACTCCAGCGAGGGCGGTGATGTTGATAAAGAGCAATGTGGCTGGCGTTTTAGGGTTTCCATCCATTGTATTACAATACAACCCCAGAACAATTTGCTCTGTACAATATGAGCCTACTTGCAAGAGAGAAAATAAGGGAGAGGAAACTTCTTAAGCAAGATAGAGAGAAAGAGAAAATAGAAAACAAAAAGTAAAATGCGTAAGTGAAATGCAATAAGACTAATTCTTAAAATAAAAAAAAAAATCTATAAACTTAATAAAATTGAACAATTAATAAATTTACAGTGACTTCAAAAAAGTGACAAAAAAACTGATTAATAAAATTTTCAAATAATTTTGTCCGTGACATTTTTTTATCAAATCACCTTGAAAGTAAGATTTTATTTAATCTTTAGTAAAAGTTCATCAAATTATGATACAGGGATACGAGGTTGTAAAAAAGTCATACCCCTAGTGGATATAGATCGCTTTTTTCTTAGATATTTTCCCGTATTTCAGAATCGGCATTTCAAATTCAGGAGCCAGTCGACTTAACACTTGATGTGAAAAGGCAAAGACTGATAAAGGTAGCAGAAGAAATGACAGGTAAGGTGATTGGCAGTGGGCATCAATGCACTCACAAGAGGTGAGCGCGAGTGACAAGTTACTTTTACTTGGAAATAAAAAATCTCCAAATATTCATTATTTTTATTACCGTCATCATTAAAATGAATATATTAATTCATTTTAGGGTTACACAGGTTTATAAGATTTTACAAAAAATAAAAATAAAAAAAATAGGGGATGATCGTTAATGAAGATTAATTAAAAAATTTTATAAAAATTTTATAAAAATCAAAAAGGTCTCGGGATAATTTGGGAATATATGAAAAAATTATGAAAAAATTCTGTAGATTTTTACTTTTTTCCGAAGTAGGGCTGAAGAAATTCACCAGATGATAAATCTGAAAAAGAAAAAATATATAAATTTAAAGAAATAATTTTTAAACAAAATTTAAATACATAATTTTCACTCATCCTGGACGGTAGATTTAAACAATAGGTAGGATTAAAAGATCCTATTTAGTCAATTCAAAAAAACAAAATAAATAAATAGATATATTGTATTTTATTTTTTTTGTAAGGTCTTTCTTTCAACCCCACGTAATGTTTAAATACCTAGTACAAAAAATGATTATACCCTAAAAAATTATCCCAGAAATCCACTGGCAATAGATTTTTCGATTAATTTCTCTATACCTCTAATTTCTATGGAGCTTACTATAGGAGTTCTGGAGCAATTAATCAAAAAATCCATTAGAGGGTGGTCAATTGGATTGCGGGCCTTTCAACAAGCACCACTTTTTTGTGGAGTAGTTAATAATAATATTTATCAGCAAATGAGTATTTTTTGGGTATTTCGTGGTGAATCCTCCTTTTTTCCCTGTAATTCTTACAAGGTTCGCTTTGAATTTGATTTCATTATTTTAACCAGAAGGAGTTAATTCATAGACTTCACCAAACATCTATGACGGAAAATAGTATCTTGAACAATTAATATCTCAGAAAGTTATAGGAATTTCGGAACGAAATTTCCTCTTTGGTCCTCTTTGAACAACTCAAAGTTGATCTAGCAGAGCCTGAGAGACAGACAGACAGACTGATTGATAAGTTGATAAATATAATCCCTGAATTTCAAACCATTTTATTCTCTCTTGCTTAAAATCACAACACTTTATTCTTCTTAGAGAGTTCATTGATTTCTCTGCACTTTCATAAAAAATCATATATTACAAGTTTGGAGAGCTTCCCTGACGGCAAGGTGCCTGCTTCTCAAAGTATATTTCCATTAAACTCACACAAAGTTTTTTCTTTAGAGTAAATCCAAGCTCCTAATTAACTATTCATTTCTCTAAAATAAAGTAGTTCCAAATATCAATATTTGTTTACAGTTCTATTATTATTTTAACCATATATTATAAATAAATTTAAATGGTTTTAATATTTAACCATCCGGTTTAATCGCTATTCATGGAATAATATTTGTAATATTTCATTAAATATCTCTAATTAGCGGGAATTAATTTCTATTTATAAAAAAATGGCTAAAAATTGTTTTAGATTAAAGAAGTAGAAAATTCAAGCTTATTTAGGATAATCCCGTTTAGTTGCGATTTAT
>JAKCPI010009383.1:0-19496 GCA_023213315.1 Euborellia annulipes | reverse complement strand
TCTAATGCGTCCATATCTACAGTTTATATCTTAAAAAAAAATAATAATAAAAAAATACCCTGAACAATCTCGCTAAAGTTTATATTTATTATCTTTAATCCAAAAATCTCTCAAAAGAAAAAAGATCAATCTAATTGTTTTCTTGGAGAATTCTTCTCTCCCATTGAAAAATGTGTTTCGTTCTTTCTGCTTGCTCACTGCATGGGGCTCGACACAATTGAATTTTGCTAAGACAATTAAATCCCTTTTTTGCTCTCGAAGGGCGGCTGGCTGGCAGCATTTAATTAACTTCATTAGTACCGAGTGTCAAATAAGAAAGTGAAAATTATTAAAAAAAAAAAGTTTTGCCGTCAACTCAGCTTGAGCTAACTCGGTTTTCTGCTAGAAGTTTAATCGTCTTTTTTCTCACAGTCAGGTGGGATTTAAATATTTGACAAGGAAATCGTGGCCTATTATTTTCATTTCTCAATTAAAAAATTGTTTTTGTAAAAAACAAACAAAAAAAAAGAAATATTTTTTGTATTATTTGTTTTTGTTGTGAAACAATTTTCCTTCTTAAAAGAATTACCACAGACAACATTGTTTTGTCAGTGCTTTTTTCTTGTAGTTTTATAAACTTTTTTTTTTCTTTCTATTTGTTAATTACTTGAAAAACTGCAAGAAGCCATTTAAATATTTTAGTTCTTAATTTTTCTTAAAAAATAATAATTAAAACTTTTTCTTTAAAAAAAAAAAATCTTGAGGAAACATAAAAAAAGAAAAGAAGACATTTTAATGGCGGCGGGTTTATAAGAAAAAAAATAAAATTAAAAAACTAATGAAAACATGAGACCATTATATTCGAAATATAATTCTTATCTAAAAACAAAAAAAAAAAAAAAAAAAAAAAGGATTAAAAATTTAAATTTTAATAATCTCTGGTTATAATTATAATTATAACTCTCTGGTCCAAACAAGTAAGCAATTATTATTGCAATTTATTTTTAAAATATAAATTTATTTAATGTTTTTAAAAATCTTAATATTGTAATATTGATTATTAATTATATGAATGAAAATCCAGACGGAAGGAATTCCAATTAATATTTTCACAATAACATTAATATGTAATTATATAATTAGGAATGATTTTGAAAATTTGTAAAAATCATATAAAAATAACTTAAATATAATATAATAAACTTTTTTATCTCTTATTTAGTAATGCAAACAATACCACTAATAGCTACTATGAATAGAATATGAAACAAGAGAATCAGAGTACTTATACCTATATTCATAAATATATTAAAATGAGCCTAGTCGGGCACTGGAGCAGATTTACGTCAGAATTGTTCTCAGATTTCACTTTTTTTTGATTTAAATAATTTCATTTTTCATTAGTTATAAAAACATCACTTAAAATGGATACATCACTTAAAAATGTATTATACATCTTTTTTTCAATGGCCTCATAATTCTTCATTTCACCACTCTTGCTTTGATTTTTTTTTTCTTTCTTCTTTGTTTTTCATGTATTTTGAAGGAAAATTGATAAATATTAATATTTAAATACCCGGTATAACAAAATCTAGGGATCATCTTCTGAGCATGGAGGCTGGTCATAATGTATGGATTATATACGCTGTATATATTGTTGTAATTATACAGTATATTGTTGTTAATAAATTGTATTCGACTCGCAATTGAATCGTTTATTTCAGAAACCACCTAAGCGACAAAATTTCAAATCATGTGTTTTTGGTGCTACTGTACAATTTAAAGGTAAATACATCTTTTAGATTATCCCAATAGCATGTCTTTGATTTGGTAAAAAAATATTTGAAGGAGACTAGACCTATACTTAAGCTGCAAAACAGCTTTCTTTAGTTTTCCGAAAGTTGAAAAAAGCGCACTTAGGTGGTTTCTGAAATAAACGATTCAATTACTGTTTACTATGTATATTGCCACGAGATTTGAATATGTAAAAAATCCTACACATACATTATGACCAGCCTTCATGCTCAGAAGATGATCCCTGCCAGGATCGAAACGTCAGCGTGAGTGCTGAGTAAAATAAAAAAGAAAAAACCATATTTGCATTTCTCTTCATTTCTTATCACCATTATAATTAAACACACAGCTAAAAACTACCTTGAAATATAAATGGAAATTGTATTCAAGTTTGCACCAGAAAAATTCAATCAAACGGGATCGGTGAGGCTTCGGCCGAGGTACGGCCGAATGAATATTGGTAATAATAAACAGGAACAGGTAGATGAGGCAGCCAGCAAAGAACAAAAACTTTATTTAAATATCGTCGACGTTTCGGGAACTCGTCGCTCCCATCTTCAGGACGATTTGTATGACCTATATGTATCAATCTAAACAACATTAACAATTTATCGTCCTGAAGATGGGAGCGACGAGTTCCCGAAACGTCGACGATATTTAAATAAAGTTTTTGTTCTTTGCTGGCTGCCTTCATCTACCTGTTCCTGTTTATTATCACTCAGCCATTAATTTCTTTTCAAACTATTGGTAATAATTTTTTTTTTATTTTTGTTCTTAGGCTTTTAATTTGATATTTAAAGCTTTAAAAATAAGTTCCCTACACTTGTTAGAAAAGATCTATATACTCCTCGCCTTATCTCTAGAGAGGTAGATGCTTTAAATTCACTAACTCGGCTTAGGAGTGCAATAGGCCATTTGGGTCAAAGGTCTAAAACAATTTAACTTTGTAAAAATGTTATTCATATAAATAAAAGTATTATAAATAAATGAATAAAAAAAAAATTAGATAACTTATTTATCCTTTATTTTAGGGACACGAAATTTTTTCCGCCCTGCGAAAATCTTTCCTTATGCGGAACCTTGAGATTTTTGGCCTGCGAAAAATTTGGTTTTTGCGGAACTAAATTTTTATTGGTGCAGGTCGAGGGTCCGGTGGCCTGATGAAATGGATAGCACGCCTATGCCTCGGAAAGGCTGGAGATCCTGGGTTCGATTCCCGGGGGCCATGGGATGTTTGGCCTCGCCAATAAATAACACAGCTTTGTTAGATATATATCTCTATGACTTTGTTAAGTCCGAAAAGAATCGAGATGTTTTGAATACTAATTATATCAATCTCGAAAATATTTAACTACATTTTTCAGGCCTGCCAATAATTTTTAAAGTGAAACTTTTATTTGATCCCCTCAAATTTGTTCGCCCTTCTATCAGCATGTCGGGTTACAACCCGTGACGTCAAAAGCCATGACGTTACAAGCCCTGACGTCCCAAGCAGTGACGACAAAAATAGGAAAGTTGAAATTTAATATATATGATGACGAATTATAAAAAAAATAATTGTGAGATTTAATTATTCAATTTTTAAATTGATAAACTATAATTTTTAAAATGATTCAAATCTTCAATTGCTAAATAAATATTGCTCTCAGTTTTTAACACGCGTCTATTGATTTCCCAAAATCATTCCCATTTTCCAATTATTAAAAACGCGATTTTAATACCCTTAATTGAATCATTTTCTGAAAATTTTCAGTTAAACGCCTAAGATCCGAAAAAAAAAGTTTCACTTGCATCGTGGTTTCATAAAACCACACAATGATTTTGTTTTTTTTTTGCGGAACTTAATTTTTTCGCCGCCCCTTAAATCGTGCCTCCCTAGGCCCGGGCCTAGGCGTAAATCCATCACTGCATAGTAGTTATCATTTACAAAGGAAATTTGTAAATTTAGTATTTCAAAACACACTAAAATTACAATTTTTTTTTTCGTCATAGAAAATATGCATACATGTTCATTCAAAGCAAATCTCTGTTTAAATACCGCTGAGATATAAAAGAAAAACGATTTTATATCCCCTACTGAAAGACAGAGAACCTCACGAGAGCTCAAATTTTTTCGCCCTTTCCAAGTGGGAAACCCGCATTGGCCTGTACTCGTATTTGAATACCTAAAATAAGGGTAATTTTAAAATAAGATTAATTAATTTGTAACTTTTCCAAAAATTTCATTATTTTGACAACATCTCTCTTCTTAATAGAAGGACTCTAAAAAAAAAAAAAAACTAGTCAAATTCGTTTTTCTCTTTGTAAAAAGGTTTTTTCCCTCTCAAATCTAATCTAAAGGGATAATTAGGAAACAAATAAAATTTGTTTCAGGCCATACTGATGATACTTTGGAACAAGGTGCCTATAGAAGCTTCTCGTTGGCCTTTTTTCAATTAGAAAACCTCTGCCGAAATAAATTGATAAAAAAATTAATGAAACTTTTCTCTATAAGTTGATGGAGCGCTTAATAATGGTTTAAAACGCCCGAATTGGCTTGTAAACTGAAAAAAAAAAAAACGAGGGACGGATCAACCGACTCTTGTCTGTCTAGTGAATCGATTCACTGATGATGAAAGCAATGAAAACTACAGAGGCAAGGGTCAAGGGTGAATGTTGACGATGATCCTGATCAATGATTCACTTTAGTCATCAATATGCAAAGCATCTAACGAATCTCTTTGGCCGACGGAGGTTGCCAAAATGACCAAGTGATATCATGATTTTGAAAAAAAAAATCAAAAGAACATTTAGTAAATTAAAAAAAAAAAGAATTATTAAAAATATACCAGGTATATAGGGTGTTTCAATAACAGAGGCTGTATTTGTAATTTCATTAAAATGAAAGTGATTAAGACTAAGAAGAAATAAATGGCTGTTGTATTTAAACAATAGATGAACGGACCAGGCAGCTGGGTAATTAGTCTCCACGAAATAAAACTCTCTGTGCAGGAAACAGTTTTGGCTTTAATTAAATAAAGCCATCTTCAGTACAATTATTGAGAGTATGTGTATATTGTTGGTAAAAATGTAAAAAAATTTATTTTTTTAGCTGTATATGCTTTCAGCTCAATAATTGAACTGAAGATGGCCTTATTTAATTGAAGCCAAAACTGTTTCCCGTACAGAGGGTTTTATTTCGTGGGAACTAATTAGCTGGGTGCCTGCTCCTTTCATCTATTGTACTTATTAAGATTATTTTCTATTTTTTCGGGATTGATGATTCCGAGCAATCAGTATTTAATAAAGTCATTTCCTATCTTTTTTAGAAGGTTTCGGCAAGAATCACTCTGCCATCTTCAGCCCTCAAAGAGTATCTATATAAATAATTCGCTAATGTCCGTCTGTCTGTCTGTCACGCTCTATTTAAGGAACTACCAGTTGGAATTTTGAAATGAAATTTTATATGCATGAAGAGGGCCTTCTAGAGATTACAGGAAAATCATTTTCATCCCGAAATTCCTATAACTTTTTGAGTTATTAATTCTTAAAGTTACGATTTCTCCCATAGGAAAAGTATAGAGAAATATTTATGTATTCTTTTCATTTGTGCGCCGAAGGTGGGCGTCGCGGCTAGTGGATTAAATAATTTACAAAAATAGTATTGACATAGTTAATAATATACAACACATGTGTATTTTGATAAAATATTAATTTTATAATTGTACCCACAAGACGTTCAAAAGTTCCAAGCTGACTTTGTTAAATTATTGAAGACAATTTGGAATTTTATTTTTAGAAAAATTGATGAGCTTATAAAAATAAAGAAGCAGGAAGAAAAAATATATATTATATTTATCGGTCAATGTTTCGATTACGCGTCGCGGCCTTTTTCAGGATCTAGTTGAAAATCATATTGATAGAAATATTTACCATTTATTGAAATGTTTTTTTCTGAAATTGTCAATAATTTTCCTACAAGCCTCAATTTTTAATCTAGTCTTAACTTGATTGTTAAGTGACAGGCGAAAAGGCAAGCGAAGAAAGGAGCGATGTATCAATGAAAGGCTTTATTTCATAATGGCGGAGACGATAATCCTTTTGCAATTGTTAGCTGTGTGTTTTTTACATTAGAATACGGTGATACTGGTTATTGTTTTAAAAATTATCAGACTACTAAAATTACTTTTAAATAAAAGTCAAGTTTGATTTAATGAAAGTGGCTCTTATATTAGTTAAGAGTTTTAATTCAATCATGAAATTGCAAATATTAACTTTGTGTGGACATCAATAGCCGTTATTTATAAACAGGCTCAAAGGAACAAATATATTTCATGTTTACAAGCGTAAATATTTATCATGTATAAGAGAATGAAATAAAAAATAAAATTTCCAGCAAAAAAAAAAAAAAAACGCAGGACATGAGACCTAAATAAAAAATTTAAATTGATAATAATGAGAAGTTTTTTTACTCTTTGTATAATTAATTTGTCATATTTACATAAATATATAGATGACAAATAATAACGATACATTTTATTTTGCTACCAATGTGTTCTAAGTAACTTAAGGGAAAACCGTTCATGAAAAATCTACTCTAATTTTTTACATTATCTTAACGGTTTAGGTCAGTGGTTCCCAACCTTTTTTGATGTGAGGTCCACCAGATTTTTTATAATAATTAAGCCGTTTGCCTTTAGTCCTGGACCAAATTTTATGACCGTTAAGTAAAAGAAAGAATTATTCTCAAAAGCAAAAAGATAATTGGGTATAAGATGATCAAGAAACGTCATAGAGTTAGAGAAACTCTTTGACATTTTACTAATCTCTTTGGATTTATTTTGTAATTAATAAAAACAACTTTTTCCTTCACTGCTCGTGGTCGAGAGATAATGTCAATAGTGATAACCCCAAAAGCCAAGGGGTGTTAGTTTGGACACTAAGTAGGCTAATGTATATTTATTTATATCACAATTGATTCAGATGCCGAAATGGTAAAAAAAATAAAAACAATAAGCAACGAAGAAACTTCTTAAATATTCATATCTACCTATGTGAGTAGCTAGCCTAGGGCTTATAGCTGCTAGCCTTAAAGTAGTTCTGTTCAAGTGGATGTTTTGCAACAACTTCATTGCTTTTTTGTCTAACGATGATTTAAATAAACAAAGATAACTAACCCGCCAATAATATGTGTTATGGTCAACTATTCAAATCTAAATGTCTCAGAGACGAATAACGAAAAAGTGTAGTATCTTATTTATAATTTAGAAGGTCTATTTGGATTAAAAACGGGATATATTCAAAAGATAATAAGTTGTGTTATTCAAAACTTTTTATAAAATTGTAATTTGACCTTATCATCGCAATTCATTTTGACAAATAGGTGATGAGCAACAAAAAATGACGAAGAAAAAAAAACCAATGATCAATCAATTGAATTTAAGGGAAATAACTGAAATATATTTTAAAAATTATCGAGATGAAAAATCAGAGAGAGAAAACTAATACATATAGATGTAGCCCTACGAATATACAAATTACACTCGTACGAGTTTTGTCTCTTAATGGAAATGAGATTAGCAAAAAGCTAATTTTGAAAATACATATAACCAAATAAATCTATAAATCAATATTTCTAATCCAGTCTATAAGGATCAAATTTTATACTCTTAGCCTATTAGATAGTGAACTATGTGAACTATATTTAAAGAATTCCAAGGAAATTTTAAAAAAAGATGTAGTGGAGCTTTTAGATGGCTGGTCCTATGCCCCCCCCCCCCCAAATTCTATAGTTACGCCCATGCTAATATATTCTAAGCAATTTTGTAAATGTGTAGCTAGATCTATTAAAGAAAACTTTTTTTTTAAACATTCACACTTTTTTCCATTCACACTCACATTCATTCCCGTTTTATTGGCATTTGTTGCTGTACGTGCAGTTGAAATGTTAAATAAATAATTGTTTGACTATCTTTACAGAAGCTCAATGGAAATAAAAATGTACCAAATATTAATGTAATAATTTAATAAACCTCCCCCGGGTCAAAGACATTAGTTGTTGACAAGTCAATAAAGATAATTTAAAAGCCAAAAGGGGCGCAGGTTCGGATCCCAGGCAGTCCAGAGAATTTATTTAAATCATTTGGATACTAAATGCTTCTAATATATATCGTAAATATTATACTATTAGTATTGTTGGAAGTGGCCTAAGATGCCGAAGGAACTAAAAAAAATTGAATAACAAACATTTAATAAATTTTATTAGCTCTAGAGATGAGCGTAATGGAAGCTGGGAAGTCTGCAAAATATATAAAATTTTAATTTTTAATAAAGGAGATGTCCATTCTATCAAATTCACCGAAAAAATCTTGAGATTTGAGAT
This sequence comes from Euborellia annulipes, assembly GCA_023213315.1. NCBI lineage: Eukaryota > Metazoa > Arthropoda > Insecta > Dermaptera > Anisolabididae > Euborellia > Euborellia annulipes. Next base: position 11,362 of record JAKCPI010009383.1, on the reverse strand, counting down.
ACTAGTAAATAAAAAAATAATAATTATATCCACAAAAAAGATGGATTGGGTCTCTCGTCCACCAAAAGAGAGCAACCTAACTATAATTTATTTTAAACAAATAAATCCCTGTTCATTTGGACTTTTTCCTTTTGTAAAAACAAGTTGCAGGTGTTGATGGTCTCTCTTATAAGATTATACAATAAAAGAACTCCAAGTTGTGTTACAAAGAGAGAGAAAAATAAAACTAATATCTGAAGACAAGCTTTTACCCCACTAGGTCTTGTCACTGTGAATTAACCAATTGAAGCCGAAAGGCTTTTACAACTTTTAAAATTAATATCAGGAGACTGTTGAAATATTTTGTTTATTTTAACGATGCTTTTTAAACCGAGAGAGGGAAAAGAGAGTTATTTAGAGTAGATGAACCGAATGATAAATGAATTTACGTCGAACTTCCAACTAAATTTTGTAAGATTGTTTCGTTCAATAGGTGTTAGTCACTTGAAGGAAGGTTCATTTATTTTCAGAAATTGGGAAAAAAAAATGTTTTTTTTTTTCTTTTTTTTTGCTTTTTTGCTCATTTTATTTTTTTCTTCAGCATGGAAAGCCATTTTGAACTTTGTTCTCTTTAAATCCGATATATTGTATGGCGCCATCAAAAGTTTGTCTCTCTCAGTGATTCAAGTTTGAAATTTTACTGACCATTTTATCCACTCTTCTATAATATATATTGAAAGCAAATGTCTTTTTTTTATTTTAAAAGTTGAAAATAAATTTGTTAACTATTGTATCCATATGAAATATAAGTGAATTTGTAAATTATGATTATTCCTTTTTAGAAGCTGGAAATTTTAAAACACTTACTAACAAAATTTGAAGTCATGAATGACTTTACTTAAGGCGGAATAGGAGCGAAGGTACCCATGTTTTTCCCAACAAGATGGCGTAGTGTGTCATAAAAAAGTATGCCCAAAAATCAAGTAATTCAAAAATTTGCCAAGAGATGTCAGAATGGTAGCTAATAATATTTAACGCATTTGGTTGATTTTCATTGATCTTTTAACAATAAATACTTTATAATATTAGGTATCTTTTATAAAAGCATAAAAATATATAAATATAGGCCAGATATAGGCGAATAATATATCGGCTGTTAGACTAGCCTGCCATCTATTGCAAGAATGCTGAACTAATTTGACATTTGATTTTTAAATAAATCATCTAAGCTTATTTTAAAATATTCTTAATTAATATGTGATTAATAATAACAATAAATTCATTTTTAAATTAAAAAAAAATTAAATTGGGACAGATTGTTTTTTTGTATTTGCTTGATAACAAAAAAATTAATTTCCTTAATTTTTTTAATAAGTCTTTAAAAAAATTATAGCTCGATATCCCAACCAATAATCTCTTATGAATTTAATTCATTTAATAAAAAACCGCATTGAAAAATTCCTATATATATGAATCAGCCACTTGGTCACTATACTGACTTATAGTCAATCTTTGAGCATGTTCTTTTATAGACCTATAGAGATGTGTAGGTCTATTCAAGAAAATTTGATTATTTTTTTTATAATATTTATACATCTCTATAGGTCTATAAAAGAACATGCTCAAAGATTGACTATAAGTCAGTATAGTGACCAAGTGGCTGATTCATCATCTCTTAACCTGAACCAGGGATCATCAAAGTGGTCGATATCGACCCCTGGGGAGTTGAGTAGGGAATATCAATGCTATTTAATAGTAAATGTACTGACGTATTCGTTTTGAATGTCATTTGAAATTACAATATAGAAAGTGATCTTAATATCGCCTGCTGAGAATCATACTGGCGAAAGTCTGAAATTCAACAATTTGAAAAAAAAGTTTGAAAGTTTTATAAACATATACATTTAAATAGCTGGGCCACAAATGAATAGGTCAGAATTAATAGCAAAGAATGGAAATATATTTCGCCACTTTGCCACTCAAAAGAGAAGCAGAGGGGTACCGAGGGGGGGGGGGAGGGGGGCGGTCCGCCCCAGGCCCCGAGCCGGCATAGGCCCCCATATATTTATAAAAAAAAAAATTTAATGAAAATTTCTCTTTGAGAGGCCCCGGGGCCCTCAGGGCTCAAGTAAAAACAAAATTTAATGAAAATTTCTCTTTGAGAGGCCCCTAGGCCCTCAGGGCTCAAGTAAAAACAAAATTTAATGAAAATTTCTCTTTGAGAGGCCCCGGGGCCCTTGGGGTTCAGGGATATACGGTATTTTAAAAATATTTTTGTGTATGGAGAGGGATATTTAAAGATGAGCACCCCCCCCCCCAAAAAAAAAAAATTCAATATAAGGCCCCCTCATCTAGTGCCGCCCCAGGCCCCCAACTGCCTCGGTACGCCTCTGAAGAGAAGACGTTTGAACAACGTTTGGTGGGCTTAACTCAAAAATTGAATTTTTGGACTTTCCCTATTCAGCATTCTTAGCAGGAGATATAATTCAAAGAATTCACAGTTGACACTAGTTGAAACATTCTTATATTTTATATATAAAAAAGGTGACTCCTCTCTTCCCAGCAACTATCGCCCAATCGCAATAACCTCCATACTATCCAAAATTATGGAAAAAGCCCTCAACATTCAAATTTTAAATCATCTGGAACATTGCGGAATGATGAATGATAGGCAATATGGTTTCAGGCATGCTCGTTCGACTGGGGATATTTTGAGCTTTGTCACACACCTCTGGAACAAGGCCATGGAAATGAAAGGGGAAACTATTGCAGTTGCTCTTGACATTTCGAAGGCTTTCGATCAGGTATGGCATAAAAATCTTTATGCTAAACTTCCATCTTTTGGCCTATCCACTGAGCTGTGCCAGTGGATCAAGAGCTTTCTAACGGAGCGAAAGATCTCGGTTGTAGTCGACGGTGTGTCTTCTATTCCGCATTCAAAAAACGCAGGTGTTCCCCAGGGTTCTGTCCTCTCTCCCACCCTATTCCTTATGTACATTAACGATCTCATGGGAGTAAACTCCAACCCAATTCATTGCTTTGCTGATGACAGTACCCTGCACTCAGTCAGGACTGGTGAAACCTCATCCACTGGTCGTCTGGGGGCTGTGTCGTCGATAAATGATGATCTTGGTCTCTTGGAGGAATGGGGAAACCTCAATCAAGTAAAATTCAATTCCCAAAAAGCCCAATGTTGTTTAATTTCTAGACAAAAAAATAGGATTTGCCCTCTCCTTATTTACAGCAATAATAGTCTCGAGTTCAAAGATTCATTTTCTGTTCTGGGAGTGACAGTTACATCTGATCTCTCCTGGAGCAACCACATCTCTTCTGTGGTTAAATCTACCGCAAGGAAATTGGGTTTCCTATTCAAAACGAAGCGTTACTTTTCCTCCCAACAACTCCTAATCCTCTATAAAGCCCAAATTCGGCCGTGTCTTGAATATTGTTCCCACCTTTGGCGAGGGGCGTCGAAAGACGCTCTCTCCTCCTTGGAAGCCATACAGAGGCGTGCAATTAAACTGATAGGTGATTCTACCCTTACTGCATCCCTACAGTCACTAGATCATAGAAGAAGAGTATCTGCACTATCTCTCTTCTACAGGTATTACCATGGTCAATGCTCTACCGAATTAAAATCAATTATCCCACCCAATGCAACATATTCACGGAACACAAGAGAGGCATCTTCCCAGCATCCCTATGCTGTTCAGATCACGACTAACAGAACAAATCTATTTCATTCTTCCTTTGTCCCCATGACCTCCCGTGATTGGAACAAGCTCCCTGCGTCTATCTTCCCCAAAACCTACAATCTTCAGACTTTCAAGTCTAACCTCAACAGGCATCTTCTCAGTTCCCGCAATTGAGTTTCCCCTTTATGCTTCTCCTTTTGTTTTTATTTTCTTCCTGGCTGCATGTGACTATTGGTCATTATAGGTCTTCGGACCTTATGCACCCATTCCAAAAAAAAAAAAAAAAAAAAAAAAAATATTATTTAATTCAGAGCTGAAGATGACGTATTAACGTCAAAATGCGCATAAGCTAAAATAAAATCCTTTTAAGACTTAACCTTGTGTTATTTATTTATCTATAATTAGATGATAATTAAATAGAAATAATGTTGGTATCAAGTTTATTGACGATTACAATATTTTGTATTCCTACTCCAATGAATAGAGGCGTAATAATTCTTCAAAAAAGAAAAATAATTAAATAGATTATATCTTTTCTCAAAAAGAATAAATTTTTTCATTAGTCTTTTATACACTGATGTTTTGTTTAGTTAAGACAAATTGTTTCGGCTTTAGATAAAATTACATATCATTGATCGTAGAGCTTTGACGTCATCAGAATAGTAATCACAATAAATGGCCCGAGTTACCTTGTAGAATATATAGCTTATTATCGAAATAAAGATCTTTTATTTTTATTTTTGAATCTATTATTGTATTCAGCAACAGTTGACCTAAAAGAGCAAGAGCTTGGTCGCTTGTGAAATCCCTCAAACGTCCCTTTGGAAATCAAATTAAATCAAAAGAAAAAAAATCTATTTGTATTGTGTGTGTGTGAGAAACAATGAGAGAAAAAATTTGACTCTCAAAGGAAAGCAATGAAAAAAAATTAGAACAAACTTTTCTCTTCATTTTGAGTGTAGTTTTAAATTAATAAAAAGGAATAATTTTTGAATAAAACATTTATAAGGTTCTTGGAGATATCATCAAGGTTGAGAATAGCAAATAAAAAATAAATTAAAATTTAAAAAAATACTAACGAAATTCTCTAGTTGTTGGAAAAGTTGCCGTTTAAAGAGAATTCTTTGAGTAATTAATACTAGCTGTTGTTTAAATATAAAAACTTATTTTTCATTCAAAAAGAATATTGAAGGCAGGCACAGTTGCGCCTTGAGCTTAGGCAATCGAAATGCTTAGCCATCTGAAGTGTTGTCTTAAAAGTAGCTTTTCCCCTTTAGTTGCATTATTTATTTATTTTAAAAATATTGGTTTCGTTGACTAAACTCAAAGCTCCACTAACAGCCCTCGGACCTTATGCAGTGGTTAGCATGTTGTACCAAGAATCGCGGGTTCGAAATCTCGGCCCATGAGAAAAATTTATTTCAATTGAATTGGATACCAAGAAATAAATAGGTTTGGGGTCTAAATAGCTTCAAATGCCGAAAAAGACCTTATATTAATTTAAAAATTAAAAAGCTTCACTCTCGAGCACTTCAGGCACTTATGGCGCGGTCTGTACAACAGCTATAATTTATTTATTGGAAATAAGTTCTTTTACGAGGCTTACGGTAGGATGAATTGGCAGTTACGTAACAAAAATGCGTTACAGCGCCCGAGCGCCGGCGGAGAAAGGCGAGGCAACGCCTACTCCCTCCCCCCACACACAAGCTCTAGATAATTCTCTTCCTCTCTATCTTTTTAAATAATAGCCTAATCATATCAATTACTATCCAATTCAATTAAAATAAATTTTTTCCGCTCAAGACGGGAGGCGAATCCCCGAACAAAAAGCTACCTTTGGACCAAGGGTCAAGAGCCGCCTCAATAATAAATATAAACAAAATTTCAAAGTTTCTTCCTCTATCACAAATCCTTTTCATTTTTTTTTTTTTTTTTTATTTTACAAATGTCCTAAAGGACTCTAAGCCTTTTTTTACAAATTAAAATATATCCTACTCGGCGAAAAAGCTTAACCATGTCTACTACTAGTGGACTAGGCAATATAACATTGGCTAAATGAGACTGGGTTGCGCTGAATTAACTTGAAACAGACAGACAGACACTCTTCCATTAGAGAGGGGGGGGAGAGTGAAAGAGAGAAGAATGCTCTGTTATGTTGTGTAGAACAGAGAATATGAAAGTAAAATAATATACAATAGCACTATATTATAAAGATATATTTTTATCCATTAAATCACTTCTAAATCCAGACTTCACTTTTTTTTTATATACCAGAAAAATATGAAGAGGGAGTTGTTGCAAAAATAAATAAAAAAACTAATAACAAATGTAATATTATAATTTAATGAAAAAAAATCTAAAGCATATTATTACTTTCTCTGATCCTATGTAATATATTTTATTACATCCATATGAATGGATTAACTTTTCATATTTTTATTTTCTCTTTAATTTTTTTTTTAATTCATAAAATTTAATAAATATATTTATAATATAGTTTTTTTTTTAGATTAGCCAAGAGAAGAAATCAAGGATCGCATTAAAGGGCTACGGAGCGAAGTGGTTACGCATGTTTTTCCCGATAAGATGGCGTTATGTTGTAAAAAGAATGCCCAAAAAATCAAGTAATTCAAAAATTTGCTAAGAGATGGCAAAATGGTAGCTAATAATATTTAATGCATTTGGTTGATTTTCATTGATCTTTTAACAATAAGTACTTTATAATATTAGGTATCTTTTATAAAAGCATAAAAATATATAAATATAGGCCAGATATAGGCTATTAGGGGATCGGTTGTTAGACTAGCCTGCCATCTATTGCAAGAATGCTGAACTAATTTGACAGTTGGTTTTTAAATAAATCATCTAACAAGCTTATTTAAAAAAATTCTTAACTAATATGTGATTAATAATAACAACAAATTCATTTTTAAATTTAAAAAAATTAAAAATTATTGGGACAGATTGTTTTTTTTGTATTTGTTTGATAACAAAAAAATGAATAACGATAATTTTTTAATAAGTCATTAAAAAAATTATAGCTCGATGTCCCAATAATCCTCTTACGAATTTAATTCATTAAAAAAAAAAACCGCATCGAAAAATTCCTTATAATAGTCTAGTTTTTTTTAAGTACGTTTAGACGTCGCTCCTGAACCCCCTTAACGACTAATATTTTGAGCAATCATTCTCAGCAAGCGATATATTAATGATGAAACGAAGAAAGAAAATGGAGTTTTTACATGTCAATTTTATTTATAGAGAATATTAGGGACGTTTTGATCCTATATTAGGATCATGCTTATTGTTGAAATAAGGTTAAAAGTTTCCTTCTCGTGTGGTATAAGATGCTACAACTTCAAAAGAAAAATTAACAATGGCATATAAATATTTAGAGAGAGAGAAATACATATAAACTTATACATATTTCAAGAAAATTCTCTATAATTACTGGTGTAAATAGAACTTTTTTAAACGAATTATTTTTATGAGTAATCTTTAGGAAAGTATCTATTGCAAAAAAAAGGTACTGTATATGTAGGTCTTTCAAATCAAAGTGTTGAATTTTTTAATATTTAAAATATAAGAGTGACCCTTGACCTATAGCTCAGATGTAGAGCATTAGCTTCTGGTCCCAAAGGTTCGCATCCCGTCCCAGGCAAAAAAATTTATTTTAATTGATTTGGATACCAATCAATTGACACAAAGTATATGTCTATTGAAAATTCAAAATATAATTTTTTTCTTTCTTATATACCTACTCTAATAAAACGTTTCCACGATACCGCATTGAGGCCCCACAAATCACCAAAAAGTCGAGTCGAAATTTTAAATATTATTATGAATTCTGTAGTTTTTTGTTATAAATATTTACATTTTTGCACTATTAAGACGTTTGAAAGATGAGAAATTCTCAGCTATTAATTTTTAATTTATTTTATTCTCTCTCTGCTGACGTTTCGGTCCAGGACCATCTTCATAGCCAAAATAAAATTATTATTGAGAAAAACAAAATATATAGAATCAAATTTAAATCATATATCGTTTAAATTTTTTCCGTATCGATGTGTCAGCCGAGCTACTGAGAACTCACACTAGGATGAATAATATGGTTGATAGGCTAATAATCTCTATTTGATTACGCCTCCAGGTTCCTTTTCAAAATACGAGGAAAGAGCGATAATCTCACCCTAGTAACAACAGTATATTCTCGTAAAGGGTTCAATTTGTGATCGCATAACTGCCGGACAGGATTTCATCCATAAATGAAACGATAAAATTGCTTTATGTAATGAAAAATTAATATTACTTTATTAGATAGATTCCATTAGTTATGGTAAGCATAACTTAACCAAAAAATAAAATTCTCATTTATTTTTTTCATTAATTGGTATTAATAAAAAAGATTCCAATATTTCATAGATTTGTAAGTGATTTTTTTCCGGAGATGATATCTTTCTAACTGTTTTAAATATAAATGAAAGATTTAATAAATTTATTAATATTCTATATTAATACTTCAAACTAATCGGCCTACATATATATTCTTTTTATAACAAAAAAAAATTGTTCACAATTGGGACTACGTAATTAGAGAGATTAAAAGAAGAAAAAAAAATGTAAAAGGAATTAAAGAGTGTCTGTGTGCGTGTTTGATACTCCAGCGAGGGCGGTGATGTTGATAAAGAGCAATGTGGCTGGCGTTTTAGGGTTTCCATCCATTGTATTACAATACAACCCCAGAACAATTTGCTCTGTACAATATGAGCCTACTTGCAAGAGAGAAAATAAGGGAGAGAAAACTTCTTAAGCAAGATAGAGAGAAAGAGAAAATAGAAAACAAAAAGTAAAATGCGTAAGTGAAATGCAATAAGACTAATTCTTAAAATAAAAAAAAAAAAATCTATAAACTTAATAAAATTGACCAATTAATAAATTTACAGTGACTTCAAAAAAGTGACAAAAAATCTGATTAATAAAATTTTCAAATAATTTTGTCCGTGACATTTTTTTATCAAATCACCTTGAAAGTAAGATTTTATTTAATCTTTAGTAAAAGTTCATCAAATTATGATACAGGGATACGAGGTTGTAAAAAAGTCATACCCCTAGTGGATATAGATCGCTTCTTTCTTAGATATTTTCCCGTATTTCAGAATCGGCATTTCAAATTCAGGAGCCAGTCGACTTAACACTTGATGTGAAAAGGCAAAGACTGATAAAGGTAGCAGAAGAAATGACAGGTAAGGTGATTGGCAGTGGGCATCAATGCACTCACAAGAGGTGAGCCCGAGTGACAAGTTACTTTTACTTGGAAATAAAAAATCTCCAAATATTCATTATTTTTATTACCGTCATCATTAAAATGACTATATTAATTCATTTTAGGGTTACACAGGTTTATAGGATTTTACAAAAAATAAAAATAAAAAAATAGGGGATGATCGTTAATGAAGATTAATTAAAAAAAAATTTTATAAAAATCCAAAAGGCCGCGGGATAATTTGGGAATATATGAAAATATTATGAAAAAAATTCTGTAGATTTTTACTTTTTTCCGAAGTAGGGCTGAAGAAATTCACCAGGAGATAAATCTGAAAAAGAAAAAATATATAAATTAATTATAAAACATAAAATTTAAATACATAATTTTCAAACATCCTGAATGGTGAAATATATTATCGGGGTTTACTGGAGAGTGCTGGGGATTCGAAATCACTTTGGAAAACATTGGGAACTCTCAATATCGGGAAGAAAAACAGAAGTATGTCGGCTCTACCTGTAGATGTCGATTCTCTGAATGACCATTTTTCTCAACTCTCCACTGATGCCTCTGATGGGCAGGTGGGGACGGATATTTTGTTTGACCCCGATAGATTTTACTTTGCCCCGGTCACCTCTGAGGACATAATATTTAATGTTGCTAAAACTAAAACTAACGCTGCCGGAAGTGATGAAATCCCAATCAAATTTATAAAATACTCTCTCCCAGTAATATTACCGATGATTATAGACATATTTGACCTTTCACTTCAGAGCTCTATTTTCCCTAGCATCTGGAAAAAATCATTAATAAAACCCATCCCTAAAATTCCTAACCCATCTTCTGTAGAAGAATTTAGGCCAATATCGCTCTTGTGTTCTCTTTCTAAGATACTGGAGAGAGGTGGTTCATACTCAGGTTATGAATTACTTAGAGTCCAGGGGCCTTTTGGATTCATTCCAGTCTGGTTTCAGAGCTTCCCACAGCACTCAGACTGCTCTCCTGAGGGTAACCGAAGAAATAAGATCGGCAATAGACAAAAGAAGGGTTACCATATTGGTGCTTTTCGATCTAAAAAAGGCCTTTGACTCAGTGAATCATGGATTGCTTTTGGGTAAAATGGGTAAAATGGGTTTCTCACAGAGCGTGATTGACTGGTTTGAGTCCTATCTTAGGGGTAGAGAGCAGGTGGTGGTGGGACCCGATAATTCTGTGTCGAGTTCCCTCCCTGTCACTTCCGGGGTTCCTCAGGGGAGCGTCCTTGGTCCCTTGTTGTTCTTAATCTACATGAGTGATTTCCCTGTACTTAGTTTTTGCAAGCGTCAGATGTATGCTGACGACTTGCAGATATTCATCTCATCGGATCCTGAAGAGTTGACTTCTACTGCTAGAAAAGTGAATGAGGATATTGGGCTGATATGCGACTGGATTAGAAGTAACAACCTCCGCATAAATGTCTCAAAGACAAAGGCAATGCTCCTGGGTGGTCCCAGATTCGTGAGTCGGCTGAATGGAATGGGGTTGCCTGAGTTGTTGGTCGAGGGAAAGCGGATTAATTATGAGACATCCCTTACAAATCTTGGGATGCGCTTCGAGCCTACCCTCTCTTGGAGAGAGCATGTATGTGGCATCTCAAATAAGGTCTACTGTCATCTTTCCCAATTCAGGAGATTAGGGGATACTATCCCTTTATCAACGAGAGCCCATTTGGTCAGGACACTGGTATTGCCAATAATAGACTATGGTTGCCTGGTTTACAACGACCTGAGTGGGGAAATGGACCTTAGGCTGGGCAGATTATTGAACACGTGTATCAGGTACATTTACGGTGTTCCATGGTTCCACCACATTTCCCCATACTACAAAAGGCTAAACTGGTTAAGATTGCCGAATAGGCGCAGGTATCTCATGGGGGTGTTCCTTTACGGGATTTTTCAAACGGGTAGGCCGAAATATATAAGAGATTTTTTTAATTTTAGGGAGCCTGCCCGTGCACTAAGAGGGGGCCTTGACTTGTGCATCCCTGGCCATAGAACAGGGACCTACGCTAAATCTTTCACCATCCAATCGGCAAGATTGTGGAACAGTTTGCCACAGGATTTGAAGGGGGCACGAGTGCTTGCAACCTTCAAAAGAAATCTGCACATGCATCTGATGCGAGAGCAGCTGAGTGACGGGAGAGCTTGATGATGTGTCGAGGTGTCTCTTTTTGTTTTTTTGTTGTTGTTGGGTCGGAGTGACGTTCGGTGTTTGTCGAGGGAGCGTGTGTGGGTTGTGTGTGTGTGTGTGGGACTCAGGACGATGAGAGATTGATTATTGTGAATTGTAATTGTTTATGAATTGTAATGCTAAATCAATATGTATGTTCAAATTCTCTGCTCAAAAAGGACTTCTGTCCTTAGAGCATTCTCAAATAAATTATTAT